>PVJS01001368.1:0-25280 GCA_004027185.1 Glis glis | reverse complement strand
AACAACAGATAACTAATATACCAAGTGTCTATCAATTTTTTTGCTACTCATAGGTTTTATACTGAAATACTGAAAAGTTGAGTTCTATCATCAACTGATGTTATTACTGAATGGTACAGTGAGTCATGACCTCACTGGTGCTGTTACCACCAAAGTAACATGAGAAGCATTTAATCGGGGGTATGCCTTTACCCTCTTTCAGTATAGTTAGAAAAAAAGTATAGTAACTGATGATCTATCCCTCAAGCATTTGGACTCTGCATTGAGGAACATGTTTTGTTAGAACAAATAGAGCCGCACACACTGAAGTCTTCCCTACCCTAGAAATCACTATTGGAATTTCCTTAAGGCTATCATCCAAATGTAGGAAAAAATTAGGGCAGCCCATATGTATTTGCATTTGCATCATCAACTGACTGAATCTGCAATTAGGTTGCATGCAATTTTCAAAATCTCATTATGTTCACAATGAAATTCATGCTTCCTCTTGTGACTTCTGAGGCCTCCAGAATCTGGAGCCTTTGTCCCTGGTTTCCCCACTGGCCTCCTCACTCTGTGTTTGTCCCCTACTGACCTTTTCTCTGTCCCTCAAGCACACAAACCAATCTTATGCTTAATTCCAAGGCTACTGTCCGGATCATTCTCCAGAATTTCTATAGCTGAGCCTCTGATTTTAGTCTCAAAAGTCCCCTCCTTCCACAAAGCCTTCCTCAGCCTCTCTGAATCCCCCTTCTTCCCAGTCCTTCTCTTCCAGTGAATTTCTTTTCTTTCCTTCAGGATATTTGTCTGAAGTGACTTGCTTGTACACTTACTTATGTGATGGTCCTATGTCTCTCTCACTAAGCTACATGAGGGTGTGGACTGTCTGTCTCCTATCTGTAGCAGACTGAGCAAGATTGCCATGTGAGAGATGCTCATGAATGTTTATTGAATACATAAATGAGTGTTATGGTTAGATATAGAATGTCCCCTGAAGAGCTCATGTATTAATGTTCAGAGTTGATGTAATTAAGTCATGAGGGTTCTAATCCATTACAATGGATTTATCTAGGCAGGTGGGCTGTGGCTGAGAAGGTGGGTCCCTGGGGGTGTGGTGTTAAGGACTGTGCTGTCTTTGAATCCCCTTGCTTGCTTGCTGTCTTGCTTCTGGCGTCCATGACGTGAAGAGCAGAGCCCTTGCTCTCTCCCTCTCTCTGCTTCCCACTGCCATGTCCTGAGTTCCACAGACCCAGACTGACATAGACTGAAACTTCGAAATCTCCAAAACACTGTGAGCAAATAAATCTTCCTTCCTTGAAGTTGTGTGGTCAGTAGTTTTGTAGTTTTGGATTATGCAGTGAGAATGTCGACCGAGACAATGAGATAAGCTGTGATTATTGTAACAACAGGACTGCCATTACTTCATTTGTTTTTCTTCTTTGCTCCATGCACACCCTCTTCACATAGGTTCAAAATCCCAGAGCAGTTCTTCTATTAACTCAGCCAGCATTTTTCCTCCATCTGCACATGCAGTACTTATGCAGGGTACTTTAAGGAAAACAGAAGTTGCAGGAGACATGGTTCTGCCCTTAAGGACGATACAAATTAACTGGGTGGGAAGACGTGGCTGCATAAATTGATCAAAATCTAACTACAAGACATTCCACCACTCTAATATCTGGGCCAAACTGAAATATGAAATTGTTTAGGTGGCGCAAGGGAGAGGAGTGATTAAAAAATTTCTTAGAAGAGCTGATTCTTGAAACAGGCGTGTCAATGGGAAATGTCACATGGGCATTGGGAGCAAGGTGAAAGAATTAGGGGAAGCCATTAAACTGCCAGAGTTTGTGTCTCCATTTCCCAGAGCAATGTATAAGTCTTGCCTGTGTTTTAGAATCACTTATCTAAAAGACTCACACTGGCTTGACCAAATTGAACACATCAATGTTGGTCTCAACCCCAGCTAAGTCAGGATCTCTAGGAGCTGAGTTTGGGATTGGTGTATTTTAAAAGATCCCTGTGAGTCCAATGTGCATCCAGGGTGGACCTCCCCTAAGAGCTAAAATGCCGCCACAGGATTAAATCAGCAAGAAATGCTCCACAACAAGGAGAAATAGCCATGCGCAGTGGTTAAGTCTCTAGTAGAAGAGTCTAGGTTCAAAGCTCGGTCCTGCAAGAGACCTCCTGAGTGACCTTGGACGAGCGACTTAGCCTCTCTGAGGCTCTGTAAATACCTCTATAGACTAAGGATAATAAATACAGTTATATCATGAGGTCAATGGAGAATTAAATAAGACATATAAAGCAACTGGTGAGAATTTTCTTGAGATATCAGCTCAACTTTTCTTCATTGTCCATGCCTCTCTTTATGTCCAAAAGTCTCATTTCTTCATTAAGGCACTGGAAAGTCCACTGTGCATTTCTGAAGCCTTTGCATCCATCAGCTTAACAAATGGTGATAAACTCTGACCCAC
Source organism: Glis glis (assembly GCA_004027185.1). Classification (NCBI taxonomy): domain Eukaryota; kingdom Metazoa; phylum Chordata; class Mammalia; order Rodentia; family Gliridae; genus Glis; species Glis glis. The sequence goes on along the minus strand of PVJS01001368.1, from coordinate 22,827 downwards.
AGCCTTAACCTAGCACACTGATGAATTCAAGTATGTTAAGTCAGGGCCCTGAAGAAATAAGACTGAGACTGAAATAAGTCAACCTGGGAACAAGTAAGTATTTTAATAGAAATGAAAACCATGAGTGAGGGGCCTGCAGCCTTGCCTGATCAGGGGACCATGAGTTCCCAAGGTCAGAACAACCCTTTCTGTAAAATGTGATGGGCCATTTAAATGAAACAAAGTGAAGCTTTCCACATCACTTGGATTAACAGTACCATCATTCCTCCTCATTACTGTGGACCCAGCACAAGAATAAAACTCATAACTTGAATCCCTCTCTACCTCATGCTTGCTAATTCCAAAGTTCTCTAACATCACTGCTGTCTAATAATCTAATACACTGATGTTAGCATGACTTATTTAAGTTTCCTCCACTCTTGAAAACTACCAATGGGCCAAGAACGATACCATTTAGATCACTTACACTTATCAGAGAAGCAGTCTACTCCTGTGGGTAAGTATAGAGAATTCACTGCACAATGTTGTGTTAACATTTCTATATTACAATGTTTAAAATGTTCACCTTGTAGACTGATAAATGTATGGAAAACAGCCTAGAAGAATATCCTCCAATCTTCTCTGGATAGGGGCCATTTCTGGAGTAAAATAAAATATGACTTTAAATTTTTATATTATTCTCTTTAGTGCCATTGGAAATTTGTACAATAAGCATTTATTATTTTTGTACTATGAAAATATAAATTTCTAGATAAAAGAAATGCATGTTTTGTGAAAAGGCTCCTTTGGAAATAAATGAGTTTCGAAAATGCCAAAAATCTTTGACCTTAAAGAAAGAGCTATCACTGAATATGAACTTGAACTTGTTTTCTTTTTTTTTTTTTTTTTTTGCGGTACCGGAGATTGAACCCAGAGGCGTCCTACCTCCGCGCTACACCCCCGGCCCTATTTTTTATACTTTATTTTGAAACCGGGTCTCATGAAGTTTCGGAGGGCCTCACTAAGTAGAGAGAGAGAGAGAGAGAGAGAGAGAGAGCTGAGGCTGGCCGCGAACCCCGATCCTCCGGTCTCTGCCTCCCAAAGTACTGGGATTACAAGTGTGCGCCACCACGCCCGGCTCTTGTTTTCATTTTTAATTTTTTATACTTTTATCAGTGCATTGTAATATACATCATAGTGAGCTTCAAAGTGATTCATACATGCACACGTCACTTGGTGTATTTCCTTCCACATCCCACCCCACTCCCCGCTCTTCCTTCCCCATACGTGTTAGTGAGATTGGTAGTGATGCCCCTGTATATGGACATAAAATCATTTCAACTGTTTCTTTTCTTAAGCCTTGCTTTTCCCCTCTCCACCTTCCTCCCCTGATCTTCTTCCACTATTCATCTGGTCTCTCTCTTCATTTATCTGAAGTTCTTTTTCTTTCCTATTTTCTCTCTAACTTCCATGAGAGAAAACATTTGACCCTTGACTTTCTGAGACTGGCTGATCTCACTCAGCATAATATTCTCTAGTTCCAACCATTTTCCTGAAAGTGATATAGTTTTGTTCTTCTTTATGGCTAAGTAAAATTTGATTGTGAGTATATAGCACATTTTCTTTATCCATTCATCTATTGACAGACACCTAGGTTGGTTCCATAATTTGGCTATTGTGAATTGTGTTGCTATAAACATGGGTATGAATATGAATTTAAAATATTTAGTGGGTTAGAAAAAAAGCCTCTGTGCTGGAAAGAGAAAGACTCTTGGTTTGAAAAGGGCAGCCCTTCTGGTTTCCACTGGGTGGCTTTGGGTGTCTCAGGTCCCCTTTCTAAGGCTAACTGATGAGGTGACAGCAAATACTCCATCGCATACATCTGTGGAGAATGGGGTCCAGACCTCCAAGGTGGGCCTAGACATGTTCTCCTCAGTAAAGACTTAAGTCTCCATTTCACAAATTGAATCGGTGCTTTTCATGACTCCAAAGGACTACCATTCAACTTTTTTTCCCCTTCCATCATTAGACTCGGAAACATTCCTTTCTGTGGATTTTCATGAACTGCTGCCCAAGACCAGGTGCAAATTGAAAAAATCCCACTGGCCAATTTCAGCATAGGGAGGCCTACTGTTCTCTCAACAGAGCCCCTCTTTCAGGCTGGGACTCGAATCGTAGCCCCTGGGCACACAAGTCAGGGGTTTCGCTTTCATCCACAAGCATCACTCATGAAAAACCCTTCTCTGTGGTGGTGGCTGCCTCTCCAGACCCCCAGCCCAGGGGCTCAGACACAGTCTGCGCAGACCTGGGCATTCGTCAGAAAGGAAAACCAGAGGGATTCCTTGCAGATCTTAACCTTTAAATGTACAACAGTCCGCAGCTTAGACATATAATTTTCCACCCATGAAAGTTTATGCGAGGTCGCCATTATCATTTGGCAAATACTTTACAGTGAGTCGCTCCCCTTGGATTGCAATGGAGAGAGTTTTGGGTGGCCTTCCCCACTCAGGGCACTCCACAAATGGATCAAGATGTCAGCTCCACCACCAATATCCAAAGTAGGACATAGGTGCCTTAGAAGCTCTGGCTGGTTCAAACAGGAATTCAATTCTGGTTTCAAGTCAGTGCCCCACAGTGCTTGTGGCTTGAGCAATCATCCAATTAAATTCCATTTTACAAACATTTATTGAGCATCTACTTTGTAATTTGGGTCACCATAGGTAATTAGTCCAAACATCTGTTATTTGATTGAATTGCTGCCTTCTCACCCTGTGGTAGGATTGGACAATCAGGATAGGTTCTCTACATTTGCCTCTAACTTCTACATAAATATTTCGTCCTCTGCTAATGAGGGTGGGGTATACACAGCTATTAAAACTCTGATGCTAGAGTTTCTTTATCCAAATTAATTAGATTTGTCACCACGGACTAGGTGAGTGGACATCCAAACTCCACATCTGAGGACAGTGAGGGAGGTTTGGAAAACTGTTTTCTATTATCAAGCTTGACCCACCCAACCCATAACTCAAAGAAGCAGTTCAGATGGTATCTTGAAAGAAAGATACCAAATCATCAGATTATAAGTGTTGCAGAAAGTTCTTGATCTGATTTGAAATTAGGTGTATGAGCCAGGGTCTCATAGGATGCAAGTGGTCTACTAATTTGTTGAAGAGTTTTCACAAAGGTGTGGCCAGAGCTTCAGGAAACAAGCAAGGACAGTGTAGTACTGCATGGCTAATTGAAATTGGGAATTGTCGCTACCATTAGAGGCCCCAAGAAGCAGGAAAGGGGAGAGGAAACCAGAATAGGAGAGAGTAGCTATAAGGACAGGGTTGCCTGAATTGCAGCTTTTGGTAGAAAGACTCAGACAAACCAAAACAAGCAGGCAGGGAGGGAGTCAGTAAATAAATACAATTCTGCTCCTGCTTTCTGATCTGCTGCTGGTGTCTCCCCTGAGCTGATCCCACCCAGAGCTTGAGCACAGAGAACCAGAAGTGCTGGGGCACAGAGAACACGGAAGGGTAAAGAGCGAGCCTGGGGGCCAAACAAAGACATCTAGAGCACTGAGGTTTTGTAAGTGTGGTAAATGTATTCTTTCTTGGAAGCAAAATGCAAGCAGGCATATAATTAGAGAGTTGATGCTGAGCTGAACCTAGTACAGGTAGAAGGCCGATCTAGATGGAAAGGGAAGGCATCATGGACCAAGACAGTTCTGGAAAAGGAACTTCAGAAAACAGCTATGTGGCCAAAGCCTGTGTATAAACAGCTGTGGCAAGACAGGAGCCCAGAACAGCAGAGAGGGCTAGGCTGCGTGTAAGATCCTTGCATGCCAAGCTAAGGCATTGTGTTGTTTGTTTATTTGTTTGTTTGTTTGTCTTTTCAGTGCTGGGGATCAAACCCAGGACCTCACACATGTGAAGCCAGCCCTCTACCACTGAGCTACATTCCCAGCCCAAGGCTGGGAATTTTTTGATGGACTTTTAATAGGGAAATGCTATCGCCAGGTCTACATTTTAGAAAGTAGGTAGACCTACATTTTAGAAATGGGATTCATGCATCTGTGAGGTTGAACCCTTTTTTGGAAACAGGTAGGACAAAGAGACAAGGCAATCAAAATAAATAACAGAATTCCTTCTGGCCATGACGGCTTTGGTAACAGCTGAGAAGTCAGCACATTCATCTTCCTTCATAACACAAACAATGATTACGTTTAATTATCTTCTCTACAAGGTAGGTGTCTTGGTCCATTTTTTGCTGCTGCAACACGATACCTGAGACTGAATAATTTTTAAAGAAAAGAGGCTCCTTTGGATAACAGTTCTGGAGACAGGAAAGTCCAAGTTCAGGTGGCAGCCTCAGACGAGGGCCTCCTGCTGCATTATCCCATGGTGGGGAGCATGGCGTGGTGGGAGCACGTGTGAGAGTGGGGAGCAGGCACGGGCAGAGATGGGTGGGAAGAAGCTGACCTGCTTAATAGCAGCCCACTCTCACTGAGTGGGCTCAGTTCGCTGAGGAACTAGGTAAGCCCCAATGTGAGTTTTGATGGAGAGAAAACACATCCAACCCATAGCAAGAGTCTTCCTCTAGGTTCTGTCACAGAATCTACGGACACTGTGACTGCATGTAGAGCACATAGGACCATATGGCCCTGAAAGTCCAGATACCTCTATGTCTTAGGCTTTTAAGGAACCTTCCTTAGCACGAGATGTCCTCAGTGGTTGACACGTACAATCCCTGTACCACTTTCAATAGCTGCCACATGACTTCACATTCTGTTATGTACACATTGTAATTTTCTCTGAGCTTCTTGTTAATTTTGGTTAATTAGGCAGTAGCCTCCATGAGCACACCAGGCCTAATCCTGCTGTGCACACCTCACCTCCACCTCTAGCCCTGAGCTGCTCTGAACACAGACCGGTGTTTTCTCAGGAGCATGTGCCCGTTTTCCACCCAGGAAGTAATATGCACTTTGGAAGGAGGATTCCTTTACAGCTCACCAGAGTGTCACTTTCTAAAGCACCCATGATCCATACATTCTGTGTCTAGGGCAAGTGTTTCTTTAATCAGACAAAAAGTATTTTGAACACCTATAGTATGCAAGGACTACCTCAGATAGTGAAGTATATTAATTTGGAACGCACAAATTAGAAAATTTCCACCAATGCATCAGTGACTGTTACCTCTCCAAATAATATTTACAACTTTGCAGAGACATTCAAAGCCTATTCAAAATGGACAATTTAAACACTATAGCAGGGCTTACGAGGGAAGTCTTTTGGGTTAAGGAAGCACTTTAGCGTTCATCACTTTATACCAATTACAACAGGCACGGCTGCCAGAAGCCTGGGTCTTAAATAATCTTGCTTAAAAGTAGAGGCTTTCTGGATGACTCCCCACACAGTCCAGAGAGTCATTCAAACTCAGTGTTCCTGCAGTTAGTGCTTCTTACAATGCTGTTCTCAGTCCTGCTTTTCAGAACATCCCAGGGTTCTTGTTAGGTCTGCACCCCAGCACAGATCTACTGAGCAGGATCTCGGGATGTGGAGTATTCCATTTTTAGTCCACTCTCTATGTGAGTCTTACACATCTGATGTTTGAGAAGTACTGTTCTATCCCTTTGTACCATGGGTGATGTTCCATGCATACATCTGTCATTTACATTAGACTAAGAACCTCTTGAAAACAAGAGCATATATGAATATCCACATTGTCCAAACTTGCTCCAGTTCCTGGAACACGGTAGATTCTTGTAAAGTCTGTGATCCATTTCTCATACTTCTAAGAGGTCCCTATGTATCATAGTATTCAGATGCCTGCACCTTGAACCTAACAAACATATTCTAGGTATCTACTGCCACATGACTAATTATCACAGATGCTGGTGCAGTGTCACCTCCAGTGTATCCTATTGGTCAAGCAGTCACAGAGTATGTCCAAATTCAAGCTGAAGGGACACAGGTCCCCATCCCTCATTGAAAGGAATGTCAAAGAATCTGTAGCCATCTTTAATCTACCACATATCTCCTGCCAAAGTCTATTAAAAGCAGACTGGGTACAATTCTTTAATCTGGTTTTATGGGTCTTTCAAAGAGCCAAATCATGTTTTGTGGCCCAGGAAATAAAGAGTTCAAAAGGTATAGGAAAAGGCATAAAATAGAGAAAAAATTCAAAGGTTTTTCTAATGCCTATGCTTCTGCATAGCTTATACCCAAGCAACTTGGACACAGGGCTTTTGAACTTCATGTAAGTCCCTTTGTGGACTTCAATAGTGTCCTTCCCAGAAAGCAACTGGACACTTTGATAGTGGTGAATAGAATGATTGGAACTCATTATCAATCATAGGACAAGGTCAGATATTGGAGCCACATAAGTGTTAGAAAGTCCTGGGAATGGGTCCAGAAAATTTAGCTCAATCATCTTCCTCTGTAGGAATTCCCTTAGTTTGCATTGTTGGGATTTGCAACTCTGGATATCCCTTCATTGGAAATTCTCTCTCTCTCTCTCTCTCTCTCTCTCTATCTCTATCTCTATCTCTATCTCTCTGTCTCTCTCATTCTCTCTCAGACAGCTCTAATCTACTCATGAGCATAAATGAGACATCTGGTCTTTTCCTTACCCACTTAATTTTATGCCTGGCCAAAGTACATGGCCTAACAAATAGAGCTGGAATCAACCAAGTTGGTCAACTATTAGGTAGTCAAAAATGACTTTGCTTGTTCAACACAGAATCTGAAATAAGTAACCAACCAAGTTGGTCAACTATTAGGTAGTCAAAAATGACTTTGCTTGTTCAACACAGAATCTGAAATAAGTAACCAACCAAGTTGGTCAACTATTAGGTAGTCAAAAATGACTTTGCTTGTTCAACACAGAATCTGAAATAAGTAATCCTTGTGAAGCTAGGTTAAAATGGCATTTCAGCTCAAAGCCCTTTTGTTGAGCTTGAAAATTCTTGGCTAAGGGGTGGGAGTCATAAAGTGCTTTATGAGTCATGAGAAGGTCAGAGATCACCTTTCAACTTTCCAAACTAGCCCTGATCACTTATGGTAGCTTTTCTTTTTTTTTCCTCTTCCCCCTCCCTCCCCACCAGCTTCTTCTATGTCCACTTCACAGTGTATCTGTAATGAATTTGGATTCGGTTCAAGGAATACACAGGAGGACTTCAGCTCCCAAAGCAGGCTGCGCGGTAGGAGGGAGAGAGAAAAGAAAACACCCTGGGGCGGTTCTGTATTTCCAAAAGATTAAAAATAATTAAACAATAAGATATTCAGCTTGGATTATTGCAGACAGTGATTAATGGCTCTTCCCCCCCCCTAATGATGCCCTCCCCCCCTAAGCTAATCCATCCCAACCTCATTTCAAAGAAAATGTTGGTTAACACTTTGCTTCATTTCATGTACTCAAGTAAATCAGGGTTGTTATGGCCTCGAAATTCATACCAACCAGCTGCCTCCCCCTCTCCTCTCCTGGAATAATGGAAGGTGAAAGAATGGAGACATTTTTAAAGGCATCAGTGCTTAACTGAGTAATTATCTATCTACCTAAGTCAACAAAGCAAGGGTTTGCCCTAAGCTGCTGTTGGAAGCCGGTGGTCAGAGCATGAGTGTCTCTCTGCCAGGATGGGTGCACAGCACTGTGGCTATCACAAAATAAATGCCGGTTGAATGAATAAATTATACAAACAATTCTTTTCATTTTTTGGAAGTGGGAAAGTGACTTCTTTTCATGAGGACACAGACAGGTAAAGCAGGAGTAATGTAGATGCTACTGTTTTCACAGAATTTCTCAGATTGCCAAATAGGCTCATGCATTTATTCAACAAGCATTTATTGAGCACCTAATGTGTGCCATCCTCTCAATTTCCTCTTGCAGTGCATTCAAACTGGATTCGCTCCAACTGCAGTGGCGGCAAACTATAAATAAATGACCCCAGAAGACAGTAGATGGTAGTTTTGTGCCACTTAGTGCTTAGAACATCAAGATACTCAGGAAATATTTGTTGAATGGATAATAATGTAGAAAAACAACAGCCACGGATTATTTTGAGTATGATACCTCCAAAGCTCATATCCATGAATTTCAATGCAATGCTGTCTTGGCAGTCCAATGCATCTTGAAGGAATAGTAGGCATTCTTGGTCATTTAATTTAAACTGTAGAACTATAACAAAAGCATGGATCTTAGCCTTATGCCTCTCCTTATCCTTCTGTGGTCAGGCAGACAGCCTTTTTCACTGGAAAAGTAAGCAGCTGAATTTTTGTTGTTTGTGGAACTGGGGATTGAATCCAGGGGTATTCCACCTCCAAGCTATACCCCCAGCCCTATTTAATTTTTTATTTTGAAGCAGGGTCTCACTAAGTTGCTGAGGCTGGCCTTGAACCTGTGATCCTCCTGTCTCAACCTCCCGAATACTGGGATTACAGGTGTGTGCCACTGCACCCAGCTTAGAAGGTGAATTTATAAAGTGACAATTTACTAAAACCATTAGGAGATTTCTAAGATTTCTAAGATCACTTAGTGGTATGGCAAATCCATTTCTCTAAGTGCATAAATTGGATTTGAAATAAACCTTGACCTTTGAGTTAATAATGAGATTAACATTAAATTTAGCAAGTTTTACTGCATATTTTTGGCTATTTACCCAAGGGAAGTTATCAGCTTTCAATTTGTATTTTCAAGCATTAAAAAAACTTAAGTTTTATTTGATAGCCCCACTTGTGAAGCTGCAAAAAATAAAGGTTTATTCTTAACCAAATTCATTTGGTTATAGCTCCCTTTCTTCTTTTAAGCTAGAAGTTTTCCATTTGGGTAGCAGCAATTTCCCATTGTAACTTATAGGAATAGAGAAAGTTCCTACAGTGATGGGCTGAAAAAGACTGAATGGCCACAGTGTATGTAGGAAAACTTCTATCCCTTTCAGTTACTGTCAAAAAGCAACTAAATGCAGCCTCTATGTAGAGTGAAGCCAGGCCCCTAAGCATCCTGTCCTGAAATATAATTTCCTCATTCTCTCACTGAAGTTCCTGTCCCTGGATAAACAAGAAGCTGACCCCACAATCCAAAGAATGTTCCATCGAGCCATAGAAAGATCTACTCCATCATCCATAGCAAAGACTCCCATGGGACTATCATCTTAATAACCACAGAGGCACTGGGCTGAGTATCTTTTGAGAGTACTATCAAGACTTTTCTTTTTCTGATGATACAAACCCGAAGTCATGTTCCTGTAACATGAATCTGCCTGCCTGACCAAGGTTAAATGGACCTACAGTGGCACCTGACTAAACTGGGCCAATCAGGTCCTCTACAAACCAGATTTCTATTTTTAAGAAATGGACTGGACTTCTACTAAAAAAAATCTTTATATGTATACCCAAGTTCCTAATTCATTGACTGCCAACAGTGCTCACCCTACTTTGGGGACTCAGTAAGTGGATCAATAAGAAAAACTTGACAACTTGTGTAACAAACGATCTCAGATTGTTTAGCAAGATCAATGTCTATTTCCCACCTAGTCTATGAGGATGTCTCCTGGGTATTGCTCCTCGATATGATGACTCAGCCATTCAGATTCCTTCTAGCTTCTGCCACTATCATCTGCAGCATGTGACCCCTTACCTAAATGGAAGAAGAAAGGACAAAGAAAATTGCCCCTAGAAGCTTATGTCAGGCCCGAAAGTAGCATATGTTACTTCTTTGCCCTCATTACCTGGCACATGTCTCCAAGAAAGCTAGAGTTCCTGTGTGCCTATCAAGAGAAACAATTAACCAGCATTTCCCTTGTCTCTGCCAAAAGGTTCATGCTTTTTTATAACAATGCCTTAAAAGGAGCAGAGAGAGCCTAACATTTTAAAGTATTCAGGAAAAGATCATCCTATGTAATATTCCCTGTGCTATACCAGCCAAAAAAAAAAAAGAAGAAGAAGAAGAGGGCAGCATTGTGGTTAGGAGCACGTACTCAGAAATAACCCTGCCTCGGTTCCTATCACGGCTCTTCCACTTATTAAATGCATAATGTTAGGTAACCTATTAAATATCTTTTGCGCCAGATTTACCTGTGAAATGGGGATAATAGTATCTGCTACATAAGATAAAACATTTGAAGCACCTGTGCACTTTGGAGGCTGAAAGAGAGGGAATTTGGAAGGTTCCAGGCTCTGTGATGGTATGAGATGGGAAGTATGAATCAACACATAAGGCAGGGGGATGAGGGTTAGGAGAACATCCCACATTTGGACCAGGAATTCTCTGGATTTCCAATGATACAGGCCTGTCAGAAGTCAGATGAACTTGTTAAAGATGGAACTATCTTTTGTAAGTAGAAGTACGCCCTTATATGGATATAGACGGGTCTCATGGACTTCAAGGACAGGGAGAAAATAATCTCAGAACTGTTAAGGAATTGAAGCCCATTAGGGAGCCAGAGAGTCTCATTTTTTCCTTATTTTTGCTTCTCTCTCCACATTTGCATCATTCTTTTTCTTCACTGCAACTGACTTTCTTTGTTTGGTCATGGTAGAAAATAGCTGCTACCAACATTTCTATTTCTTTTTATGAATGAGGTCAACCAAACTAAACCGGAATCTTACACTCAATTCCAAATTCCCAGAGGAGAATCTGATTGGCCCAGTTTGGTCAGGTGCCACTGTAGGGCCATTCAACTTTGGTCAGGCAGGCAGGTTCATATTACAGGAACATGACTTCTACAGTAACCTTGTAGATGTGATTTTTCTCAAAACAGGGAGGGGGCTGCATAGACCCCTTCTTCAAGTTTGTCATCACAAATTATCTTGTGATTTTTTTGTATTGTTATTTCTATTACTGTTTACCTTAGTTTTTCATATGTTTGTATCTTTTCTACCTGATTAAGTTATAAGTAAGTTAAAGGGAAGGGCCATATGTTATTAATTGTTTTCTATTTGCCAAAGCTGGTAGAGTAACCTATAAAGGTAGGAAATACTTACTGAATTATTATGACTAATCCTGGGGGAGTGACTTTTGGCCAACTCACTGACTTCAGAGGGTGAATGTGGTGTCTGTGGATGTCTAACTTCTGTAAAGAAAGTGTCTGAGACATAAAGAAATCATGCAGAAGAGAGTCAAATGTCTTTCAGTTGATTTATTTTTATCCCTCCTGGCAAAAGACTGCTTTGAGGCTCCAAAAATTCACCTGCCATTGGCAGTAGTCACTGTACTCAGCCCTTGATGCTGCAGCTTTGCTGAAAATTTTGTCCCTTGCTCTTCTGCTGTCACTCATTCCTAAAACGGAACCTCAAGACCAACAGCAGAAAGAGTATTTTTCACCTGAATATCACTGTTATGGATGCACATAATGATTACTATATTCATTTATCACTACAATACTTAATCCTTAACTCTTCAGCACTCATTGCTAATCCGTCCGTCCATCCATCCATCCATCCATCCATCCACCTAGGATTCATATGTGTCTTCCATGCACAAAGCCCTGAGTATACAGCAGTATCTGAGACCCTGTTCCTCCCTCCAGGAGCTTAGATCTGGAGGTGAAGTAGACATGTCAACAGGAAGCTGCTGAGGAAGCTAATCGCTACCTTTTCCCATATTTGTGGTTCTGCATACAACAGTTGGCAAGTGAAACCTAAAAAAAAAAAAAATCCTTCCTTCCATAGCATCTAAGTTAAGGGAAGCATTTGGAAGGCTTCAAGTATGTCACGGTAAAAATGTACCTAATTTAACGGATGTAATTTTCTGCATTCTCTATTCATGGTAACCGGTCTATATTTCTTTCCATCTGTTTTCAAGTTGAAGTCTGACCATTACTAAAGTGAAGGCTCACTTCTTTTCTTTCTTCGCAGCCTTTTTCCTCATTTGATTTATTCTCACTGACACAGAGTTCAATTCCCAAACAGCATAGTCATGAAGAAAGAGTTCCCTATGTACCCAGGAAGTGGAGATTATGACAGTGAGAGGTGACAGCAGCCTTGAGAGGTCAGCCAAGGTGGGATATGCATTTAATTCCACTCCCTCCCTCATTAGAGTGAACTGTCTGATCACTTGGGTGGTTACAAAGTAAAAAATCTGAGAGCCCTGCCTGTGAGGGGAGAAGCTGTCCCTTTTCCTTAATCCTATGGGATGATCCATTGAGGAAGAATAGTTTGGTGAGAAAGAATACTATTGCCATTGGACCCCCAAAGAACGGACAGGAGAACTCTTTGGAAACTCAGCTAGATACAGGCAAAAGACAGAGGTAGGTGTCAATCTTTTCCTACAAATCTCTGTAGATATCTCACCACCCCTCCCTTCTTCCAAATGCAACAGGGGAAGATACAATAAACCAACCAAGAAATAATAGAACATCCTAAAGACAAAGGGAATAAAGACTCCTGGCCTGAGTTAGATGACGGATTCTGAAAGAATGATGTGAAAGTACACAGCTTTGTGCTGGAGTTCTAGATCTCCTTGTACATACAAGTACAAGGTTTGGTTCTGCGGTAACTTGTGGGTCTCAGAAGGCTGCAGAATTAGCAAGCCTTGTGTGAGAATGTTGTTCCATTATTTATTCAGAGTAAATAGTCACATAGAAGCCCACAGGATCTGTCAAAGCCAGCATGAGACTGGGCCTGCGGGCAGATCTGTTGTTTTCTTGCGTCCTCTTCAGGGGCCCTTTCTAAAGAAAGCATCACCACATATTTAAAACATGATGGGCTTCGTCTGACTTCATTTTGGGTGGTGCAAAACTTTGTCCATCTTTTTCCAGCTTGGGAAAATTTAAGTAGTGGCATTGCGGTTAACCCTGGGACACTCACTACCTACTCCCCTCCCAAGTGCACGATTGTTCCATTCTTACTTAGTTTCCTCTCCCAAAGAAATGGGGATTCATTGTTCTACCATTACGCTATTTCCATTCCTGCCAGGTAAGTGGGGATAAATTTCAACTGTCTCAGAGACGGCTTTTCTTTAATTAATAGGGCCATATATTACAACTCTGAGGTTGGTCATCACCAGGCTCTAACTGGGGTTTTCCTGATCTGGACTTGGGTACCAAATACATGGAGAATAGAGTTTACAGTAGCCAAGAGCCTTCCCAAGATTTTTTGCTGGCCTTGATCCTCCTGTCTCAGCCTCACAAGTGCCAGGATTACAGGCATGCGCCACCACGCAGAGCCTTCATTAGATTTTTGTGCACTTTTAAACCTTAGCAAATTAGGTTAAGGCACTGCTGGAAATAATGTGAGCACCTCTAAAGGATATTTGTTAACATTAAAACCACCACATTTATTAAATTTAAGCATACATGCTGTATCTCCCCCCACAATCAAGCACAAGTAGGGGCTTCCATAGATGATAAGGTCAACTTGCACCCCATAGGTACCAAGACTGAAATCCATATCAGTTGGGAGAAACAATTGTTTGTGTTTAAATGCCGTTGATGATTTATTTCTTTCATACTTGCAGCCTAAGTTGTTAAATTTTGAAAATTAAATGTTTAAAAGATGGTGAAGGCTTTTATGAATTCTAAAAGCAAATGAGCACATACTTTTCCCCCAAAGTTATGTTTAAATAATCACCTTTTTTTAAAAAAAAAAGCAAGTGCAGGAAACACATCAAGTGCTGTGTGCATATATGTACCACTTTGAATGTCAGTATATCATTACACTGCACCAATAAAAATATACTTTAAAAAGCAAGCACAAAGAGTATATACTTGGCATACCTTAGGTAAAGTAGAGACCATTTAATGGCTACAACCACTGAGTCAGAGGTGTTGGAGAGTCCTCTGCTTTTCTCTGAGACTCTGTTTCTGGCCTTTCCTGACTGCCTCATCTCTGCAATCGAGCTTAAAACTCATCAGACAATTCAAGAATCGGTTTTGTGATCAGCTGCCTAGACCTGTTTGTATGCCATCTGGACCTCAGCTGGACAGATTGGGGGAAGCTGCTGACAAGGGGGCTGAGCATCGCCTTCTCAACTCCAAGTCCAAGGACTACAGGAGCATCCTCAGTCGCAGCTAAGCATCTCCCTGCAGGAAAGATGAGGCTCGACCTCAGGGGCATTTGCTCTTTGATTCTGCCTATGCCCCATGCCCCAGGCATCAAGGGGGAAACCACCGCACTCCAGCTCACTCTGCAAGTCTCTGAGCTCTCCTTTGAGTAATTCCTCACACACCTTGGGTGACTGATACTAGACAGTCCTGAGTCTTAATTGCAACTCTACAACTAGCCAATGGTGTGACCTTAGGCAGGTGGCTTCTTCCTGAGCCTCATAAAGGAGGGTGATAGTAGCACTTGACTCATGGAGTTGTTGAGAGGATTGATGAGATGATCCATGCAAAGTGCTCCATGCAGTGCCAGGCGTACAGTGAGAGCCCACGAGCATCAGCAGTTATCATGGTAGATGGTCACTGCGCACCCGGGAAAGACTCCAGTTGCTTCGAGGGAGAAATGATTAAGGTCATAGATTCCCTCATTTTGACACAAAACACCTCTTGATGTGAATAGCAGACTATTTATTAAGACCAAAATTCCCTCCCTTTGGTTGTTCTTGAATTTAGAATCAAACTCTAGGTCTAGGGTTAGAATATTTCAGCTTCCTGACTCAATGCAAAGACCCTCAGTAATCAAAGCAACTTGGAAGCCTAACAGTTCTTGCTTTTGACAGTCCTTATCTGTTCTTCAAGATGGCTCTTGTGTTCCTTCTCCCTCCTCACTTCTTCACCAAGGTGTGATGGCCTCCTTCTCATCCCCGGTGACTCCACAGTTCTATTTCCAGGCAGCAGAAACAGAAAATACTAGATGGATTCAAGAACACAGTCATTGGAAAACTCACATGCTAAAATTTTTCATTGCTGTGATTTTTTTTGGTAAAAATATTTACTGTTTTTTATATTCTGAATAATTGTAAGTTAGGAAATTAGATGTTTGTATTTATCAAAAGGTGGGAGGATAGGTCAAGAAAGCTCATGAAGCTCTGCCTTCACAGGGCACACAGGCTGCCCCTTCAGCTGCCTTGCCAGGCTCCCCTGTTCTAACTTCCTCCCTGCCGTCTGTCCTCAGCCTCACTGAATTCACAGACTGCAAGGCCTGGCCTCCCACATGCTCTGCTCTGCCATCCCTTCCACCTTTGCTAATTTAATTGCACCTGTCTCTGGAATGGCCTGCCTTTTGCGCCTCCCCCTCCCTTTTAGAAAGTCTATACTCAAATGTTATCTTGCAAGAGGAATAAACACATAGAAAAATCGAATACTGGCTCTACTGTTTCCTGATTCTATGACAGTAAGCAATAACTTTAGGTTTTCTCATCTGTATGCAGCCCAAAGAGTTCAAATTTGACCAGGCTAGGAATAAAAATGTAGGCACTTAACACAAGTCTCCACAATTCTCACAAGCCTGACTACCCTGTCCCTCTCCCAATCAGTTTAGAAGCAACTCAGTTAAAAAAAAAAAAAAAGAAAAATCTCTTCTCCCCAAATATTTTGAGAACCTCTAAGGAAGATTGCTGAACACTGATTCTAAGTCCAGACCCAGTTCATCCAGAAATTTTACTTGGAGGCTGGAATTTTACACTTCTAGTTATTGCCAGAAATCTACCACCATCCGGCCGCCATCTTGATGCTTCTTGCTCAGGTCTGTGGGTCCCATTAACACTGTTTCACATTCTTTGTGGAGAAGGCTTTCATTTGTTTTGGTCAATCAAGGATTTCCCCAAATGATGCTGATTGAACCCCAAATTTTACAGCTCTTCCTATCCAGATTGTGGTGGATTTTTTTTTCTTTTGTTTTGTTTTTGAGAAGGGATGGGGAAGTGGTGGTTATGTTGCCCAGGCTATCCTCAAACTCATTATCCTTCTGCCTGAGCCTCCTGAGTAGCTGAGATTTTAGGTGTGTCACCATACCAGGCTTAGTAGATTTTAAATACAGTGTCCTGTATCCAGAAACACCATGTGATCTTCAAACCCTAAACCTTGGCCAAACCTTTAACTGGGCCAATTTGCTGGGCCAGGCAGCTGGACCAAACTCACCCTTTGGGTGAATTTTATCCTGAAGGTTCTCTCATTGTTCCCACCTGAGTTTAAGTCATTTTTATACCTCCTCTGCAAATCACTGTATGTAATAGTTGCTTGGGAATCTGTAGGGAGGTGGGGGAGGTATTTTATCTCTTCTCCAAGAAGCATCATTTACCAGCAATGGGAAATCCACTCAACATGTAAAACTAAAATAAAAATATGCCTCGTGATGATTCTAAGGAAAGATAATTTAAGTTATTCACATATTTAAAGTGACTGGTATAGTCCCTGGTACCAAGTTCATTCTTAGTTTGTGCAAACAAGCAGTTCCCTGAACTTCATAGGAAAAGAGCTCCCCTCTCTGTTCCCCCACAAAGATTACTATGTGTCTCTGTTTAGCTCTGATCCTACTGTTTGGTGTTTGTATCTTTCCCCTATGTTGGGACCTTCACTTCTCCTCTCAGTATCACTCCCCCTCTCCTCTAACCTTGGCTGAGCATGGTGCCTGGTGTATTGTAGTCTTTTAATAATTCTAGTGAATGAGCTTGGAGGAAAATAAGCCTGAAACAAGTAAATTTCAATTTACCTTGGAAAATGACTGTGTCAGCATATCTCTTAAAGCCTGAGTGCTTTTTCTCAGCTACTTTTTAAGTGACTCCAGGTGAAGGTGTTTATTTTTTGAGTCTCTATTACCAAGCCCTGGTGTCCTATCCTAAGGTAGACACTTAATGGATGTTTGTTGATGGTGGTGATAATTGAGTTAATGCTTTCTTAATTGTTCAACTTACCACACAACTCTAGGTGCTATCATTAACCCAAATCCCCAAACACTCACCCCTCAAATAAACAAACAAAAATGTCTGCAGTTCCTCTTTGCTGACTCCACTAACTGGCTGGTCAGAGTGCCTGGGCCTGTGGTCTGGCTTGCAGACACATTGTCCCAAGCCCCCATCCTATGACACTGTGTTGGCTTCAGTTCTCAACTTAGCCACCATTACAAGAGTAATTTCAACATGGGAATCCAGACAGCACTATGGAATCAGATGACTGCAGGAGAACTTGAGGGGCACCAGGCTAGTGCTTCCCATACCTAGATGAGCAGAAACATCTGGGAACTGTATTAAAAATATGCAGACTCCTTTAATTCAGGAGTTAGGACATGGTATTAGGAATCCCCATTTTTCCAAAACACCCCAAGTAATTGTGATGCAGCCATCAGACTCCAGGGAGCGGACTGGTCTTTGGAAATGTTGACCTAGGTCATTATCAGGGCTCAGTTAAGACTTTTCAAAACCGGTTAGGCCTTTATTTTACAAGGGATGTGTTACCAAGGGAAGGAGAAAGACACCCAAAGGGGTGGTGTGGTGACGTTCTTAGCCAACAGGACCTGTCAGGGGAGGGACACAATAAGCAAAGACAAGTATACTGAGTGACGTCGAAGGTGAAGGTGAAAGCCATTCCTGACCTTACCCATTGCAGTCAGGAAACCTGGGAGGAAAGAGGGATGAGATTTGAACAATGAAGAAAAAGTTGACTCCAGAAACAGGAATTTGGAGAAACAAGGACAAGGAAGCCAGCAGGAAGTCTGAGGAAGCCGCGCAGCAATTTGGTAAAGGCTTCCCCTCAGGTTCGGCCTTGGGGATTTCCAATGTGCTAGGCAGGGGATATTTCAGAGCCATGGTAATAAGTGGTTTTGGCCTGAATACACAGAAATGGGGCCATGGCCTACTGCTTTCTGGTTTCAATAGGGAAAATTGTGAATTGTCACCAGGAGATAGAGAAGCGGCAAGATGATGCAGGGCCAGCGTTGGCCACCTTGGATGTCTCAAAGCTCAAAAATTGTCTAGGTGAATTTGAAGAACAGCACAATCAGAAAATGTGACACAGGGGAGTGATCTATTTAAGAGGAAAATTACTCAGTACTGATGAGTGTTTGCCATAGTTTCACTAGATGCTTTTATGGAAGTGGAGAAAAAGGTACCATGTTCAAGTTGTTCCTAGGCCTTTGATTCTGCACCAAGGGCTGGGGTGAATCCCTGAAGGCACTAGCCAAGCCACATGGATGTTCTCCAGATGGGGCAAGAAGCAAGAATTCAGGTGCAGGCAAAAGCAGTGCCCTGATGCTGGAGTGATCATGGGGATGGGCAAAGATCAGCCACAGATGGTAGCAGGAGACAGAGAGAGGTTGGGACTATTTCTAGAGAGAAGAAGCTCTTAGGTATGGAAATGAGATTCTGTTCTGAACTGTACTGGTCCACTGGTCCTCTCAGCATATCTTTGTCCTCTTGAAGGGCATGTGGGAACCTCTGGGTGCCTGTGTGCCCTGCCTAAGCGATGGGGAATTGGGAGCACCTTGACCAGCAGCATGACACCACTGATATTCTCAGACCGTGGTACACTGGACGGGGCACTGAGCTGACTGTGGAGCTTCCCTGAGGACCTGGAGCCACCCAGAGTTGCACTTCCATAAGTAGGTCACTGACCTTGATATTTTCTGCTTTACTTTTACCAAACTGGGTGCTTCAACACAACCCCATCCCAACCTCCCTTTGAGGTTTGGTCCTAGAGTAGCCACTGGGGTTGCCTCCTTCTTCTCTTCTAATAGAACCCCAGTTTTGTTCAGGTCCCTCTCCCATCTTAACTAAGCCCATATAAGAGCTGACCTCACTCCCAGACCCAGGAACAGGCCTGATGAGCACAAGGAAAATCTCATTTTCCTTGTTATAGTAGCTCAGTGGCCATGTGACCTAATTCCAGCCAAAGACACTTCTGGAGAAGTGCTTCCTCTTTTCCAAGAAAGCTGCAGAAGGAGAGTCCCCATCCTTCCTCCGAGATTTCCATGTCAGAACATATTGTCCAAAACTACTGTGTTCACCTGGCTACCGGCATGAAGATGAAGCCAATGTTAAAGGTGGGAGAGAGAAAAGATGGTAACAATATGGGTATTTTAAGACATTGCTGAGCGACTGAATTAACTTATTCTGAAATCCACTCCACTCCTGGATTTCCACTTACATGAAATAATATGCTCTTTTATTGTTTAGATCTGAGTCAGGGTTCCTTTTGCTTGTGGCTGAAAGCATTCTAATTGTTAAAGATCCCAAGAGGAAGGGGAAGCATCTGAACACAACTTTCTCATTCTTTCCCCCAAGCCCTAGCAGCATGGAAGGGTGGTTTCCACTTGCTATTTCAGTCTTTTAGAGCCTCCCCCATCACATCCTCCTCCTTCCCGAATCGGTGTTTATTCCTCTTCGTAGTCTCCAGTATTTTGCATCATGGTTACAACTTCTGTTGAACTGGTATGAATCGAAAGAAAGAATTTGTTTGCATCAGTGGAATATAGGAAATGGAAGTAGAGACAAAAGTTATGGATGAAAATTACCAACATGGCATAAAATGCTTAAAAATTTCCATGTTTAGGAGTGGTCATCGACACAGTACAGATCTAGGTCACCTTTCAAACTCAATGTCCCAGTGTCCTTTAGGATGCTTCTTGAGAGCGGTGCCCTCCTATATCATAGCTACCAGTGAACAGTCACTTGTCCTAGCCACTGGTCACATATGGCTATTTAAAATTTTTTTAAAAATTAAAAATTTAGTTTTTCAGTCACACTGGCCACATTTCAATTCTCAGTAGCCACACACAGCTGCTACATTGGATGGGACAGATGTAGAACATTTCTAGTATTGCATAAAGTTCAATTGGACAGCTCTATTCTAGAAGTGTCCTATTCAAAGTGAAGTGACAACCAGAACCAGAACCAGAACCAGTCATAGGTTTAGGAAGCATAAAGAATGATTGGCGTAGTGGCAAGGGCAAAATTTTGTAGTGAGTCCTGGATTTGAGTTCTGGTTCTGCCATTTACCTAGCCTCTGGGAACCTTGGTTTCTTCATGGTTAGAGAGGGGATAATAATATTTATCTTGGAGGTGTGTCCTGAGGACTAGAGCTGACCTATATAAAACACTTAGGAAGGTTCTTATCACATTGTGGCTGTTCAGTGACAATAAGAGTTGTTTCTGGTTTCCTTACTGGGGGGGGGTGAGTTACACAAAGTGTTGTTTTGTCCAACAGTCCTCTACCCCCTTGATACTGAAAGTGTGGTTCACAGACCTGCAGCTTAGGCACCACCCAGGAGCTTGTTAGCAAAGCACAATCTCAGGCCCCACCCCAAAATGATTACATCAGAACTCCCCTTTTAACAAGATCCCCAGGTAACTTGTATGTACATTAAAATTTGGAAAGTGCTTATTATACATGTCTGACAAAAATTCACAATAATTAAACTCCATGACATCCTGAAAAGGATTTAACTAGTGGACTATGGAACTCTACCCATAACTGTGAGAGCCTACCAGCTAAGCCCAGCAATGATGGGACCTGGGGTCAAGAAATAGTATCAGGACCAAGATCTCTTGCACCATCCTAGCAAGATTGCTGTACAAGGAGCAGGATCCTCCCTACCACAACCACCCCTTCCTGGATAGGTGATATGATGGCACTGTAGAATCCTCTCGAGAGGAGGAAAACTATTGCTGCCTAATAAATTAACCCCAAAAGATAATGGCTTAGAACACTAATAAGTTCCTGTGGGTAAAAAATTCAGACAGGGTGTTGGATCTGGGACCTCAGTAGGAGACTTGCAGTCTGGGGGCTAGAATCATGTGAAGGCTTGTCAGTCACAGGCTAGACATTGGCCATTGTTGCTGCCTGTCATTTGCAGGCCTGGTTAGTATTGTCAGCTGGAATACCAACCAGACCCAGTCTTCTTCAGAACACAGTGTGCAAGCTCCAAAGAGAAGGAGAGAGAAGGGGGAAGACAGGGAGGTAAAGGGAGAAGAGAGAGAAGAAAGGAAAATGGAAGAGAATGAAGAAGTAAGAAGAGAGGGAGACTGCACACACACACACACACACACACACACACACACACACATATACAAATATATATATATATATGGAGAGAGAGAGAGAGAGAAAAGGAATCAAATAGCAGCCATGCTGCAGCCTATGACCTAGATTTGGAAGTAATACAGCACCCTTTCTGCCACATTATACTGGTCAAGGAAGTTACCAAGTTTTTCTCTGTTGAGAAGGAGGAAACATAGATCCAATCTCACAGTGGAGGTCCCATAATTGTGGCCATCTTTGGAAAATCAAATCTGGGATACAAGTATTCCTTTTGGTTCAAGTTATTCCAGATCTCAAATTACTACTCACCATTAAGGAGTTCTTACTTAGTGTCTTCCATATGCAGAGCACATATTCTGATTCATATTTATTTTACAGGAAAAGCTATAGAGTACTTCCTTGTGTCATGTTCTTGGGAATTCTTACATTTCTTTTTACCAGGAAAAATAGCTTCAAAGCTAGTTTCACTTTCCATTGTATCTTGTTCTTTCACATTATTTCATTACAGTTAAATTTACAAACTCTTTAAATGTGACATCAAAGAATTTTGAAACTAAAGTAAAAATAAACAGATTAAGTGAAGACCATGGCTTATTCACTGGTACTAAACAGGTTTTTGGTTTCTCTACAGATTAAGATTCACTGCTGATGGCAAATAAAATAATTACCACAAAATGTGTCCATGCATTAAAATTTTGATTTCTACTTTGGGTAGATATTTAACTACCTTACATTTTCAGACTAAAACTTCCCTCTGTGCATTCTCATCCTCATAGTAAAACTTTCTTGGCAAGATCAATCTCAATCTGTTTGGTGGTTCTTATATTAGACAAGAATCAAGAAAGCAGGAGGAGGGGACAGAGTCTTCTACATGTGACAAAATAAAAAAATACTAGTGTTTGTTTCTCATTAAAAAAAAGTCAGAGACAAAAACTACAATTGGATCTGGCCTATGGCCATTCATCCTAAATAATGGAGGAAGCAAAGCATAAGGCCGCCTCATATAGACTTGGCATGGACTTTTAAGTTTCTAATTCTGTACAATCCTCTGTGTTCTCTTTCATCAGAAAGTCACATTCTAGCTTTGTTTAGTTAGATGGTCTGTTCCTGTGATGGCCCCTTTTCCCCACCCACCTCCTAACTGCTGTTAACATCTCAGTGTTATTTCCTTCTCCCAGACACACACACACACACACACACACACACACACACACACACTCCTAGCACAACTCACATCTTGACATGGACCACTACCTGGGTATCTCCTCCTTCCCTGAAAACCCAGCTTCAGCTCTAAGCAGGGGTAAACCTATCATTTGGGGAGATTAACACAACAGCCAGGCTGATACTCATGACACCCCAAATCTCACTCATGGTCCTGAATTTCCCCAGTGCCCAGTGCCAACAGTGTATCACCCCACCCCATTCTCTTCTGCTAATCAAGGTTATCAGAAATCAATTATAAGTGAGTCAGATTTGCATATGGTTAGCTTTGAATTTGTTCTAATTTATTTTTAACTTCAGAAAATTCTATAATATAAATGTTATGGATTGAATTACATCACCATTTCTCTTTTTTAAAAAAGTATGTTAAAATCATAATTTCTAGTACCTGTGAATACATCCTTGCCTGGAAATAGGGTCTTTATTGATGTCATCAAGTTAAGATAAGGCAAGTAGGGCAGGACCCAATCCAGTATTTTTAATGTTATTATAAGAAGAGAAGAAGCTCAGCATGGCAATGTAGTCACCTGTAATCTCTTGGGCGGCTGAGACAGGAGGATCGCAGGTTCAAGACCAACCTCACCAACTTAGTGAGACTCTCAGCAACCTAGTGAGACCCTGTTTCAAAATAAAATATTTTTTTAAAACTACAGGGGATGTAGTTCAGAGGTAGAATCCCCCTAGTTTCTATCCCCAGTGTCACACACAGGAGGAGGAGGAGGAGAAGGAGG
>PVJS01001367.1:0-99391 GCA_004027185.1 Glis glis | reverse complement strand
CAATCCAAACCAAACAACCCTCCCCAAAAAACAAAAGCAACACACACACACACACACAAACACACACACACACACACACACACACACACACACACACACACACAGAGTCAGTTGATACCTCTCTTCTGCCCAGAACCTCCGAGGGTTCCCATCTCCTTGAAGAGAACCCTACAGGGCGGATGTGGCGGGGCTCCTGCTGACCCCCGTCCCCGGGTCTGCTCCAGATACAGAGGCCCACTCCCCCTTCCTCCAAGCTACACTCGCGCCCACGGCAGAGCCTTTGCCCCAGCTGTTTCCTCTGCCAGACCCCTTCTCCAGGTAGCCCCCCGCCAGAGCCCTGGCCCGGCCCTGTGCCATCCCTGCCCTGCGGCCTTTCCCCCACCTCTCATGCCTCACAGCTGTCCATTGTCGGGCTCCCCGTCCCTGTAAGACCAGGGACCAGGGACGGTGCTCACCCCAATGCTGGGAATCTCGCCTGGCCCAGAGGAGGCCCTGGAAGCTCTGTGCAGCGTGTGACGGATGGCCGGACAGGCGGGCAGGTAGACACAGGTGCATGCTGGTCCCCTCCCTGCCCCTGCTGTCAGCGACCTCAGCCCAGGGCCCTGGCTATGGCCAGCACGAGGCCACCACAGCACTCCCAAAAGACGGTCCATAGAAAGACCCCAGAGTCAAGTTCTTGGGCTCGCTCCGAGATCCGCAGGTCCAGATTCATGTCTCTGCTCTCCCACCGTCTCGCCCTGTGACCCGGAGGGAACGGATTAACCTCTCTGATCCTCAGTTTTCTCATCTCTAACGTGGGTCGATGCCGATAACATGTATCATAATTGGCAGGGCTGACGCAGGGACTAAAAAAGGTGACGAACAGGGCATCCTATACCCACCAAGCATGCGACGCCTGGGAATCACCGTCGCCACTGTGGCTGTCGTTTTGCTTTCCTCTCAATGCTGCCGGCAGCCCCAGGGCGTTGGGGCAGCAGTAGGGTTTAGTGGGAACACAACCAGCTTTAGGGAAAGGGGAGCTGGGTCTGATCCTAGCAGCCGCCATCTTGCTGTGTGACGTTGTCCAAGTTGCTGGCCCTCTCTGGGCCTCTATTTCTCCACCTAACAATGAGAGGGGCGTTGGAGGAGGAAGTCTCTCCTGGTCCTTGCTGCCGGCTTCCCTGAGTCCTCTGCCAAGTCCTCGCCACGGAAGTCCTGCGTCTGAGCAGGCCTGCTAGGCTGTGTGCCGCCTTCCCCAGCCATCTTCACGAGCCTGTGGGAGGGCAGAGGGGTCCAGATGGGCGAAGGTGGCACTGGGGTGCAGCTGTGAATGTCCAAACCCCGATTTAGGGCAAGCCACTACCGTATCTGGCCTTGGTGGCCTCATCTGTAAAGTGGGAGTAATTGGGACTCGTGAGGAAGAACTGAATTGCCATGTGTAAAGTATTTAGAGGAGTGCTTCACACAGGAGATCCGCCATTACTTCGAGTAGCCATTATTATTATTATTATTACTACTACTCACAAGCACAGCGGTGTTGGGGATGGCACCATGCCGGGTGTACCACAAACTTGAATTTACTTCTCACAAATACTCTGTGATGTTTTCGTCTCCCCTTTAGAGGTGCCAAGTTTGACTCAGAGATGTCAGACACTTGCCCAAGGTCACACAGCTGGAGCTGGACTTGAACCCAGCGTTCTCTCAAACCTGGGTCTTTACACTCACTGTCCTGCTTCCCCTGAGCTCTTTACCGATGGGGAAACTGAGGCTCTGAAAGCAAAACCCTCTCGCCGAGGACATTCCTGAATCCAAGCAACGTTGAGCCTGGAGACAGAACCGTGGGGCCGTCACTACTCCCACTCGTGGAGGAGGAAACTGAGGCTCAGGAGGCCAAGGAGCTCTCCCAGGGGCGGCCAGGTCTCCGAGGGAAGCGTCCCAAACATTACAGCAGCTGCCCCGCCCCCTCAGCCAGCAGCCCACTCGCCTCCCGTCTCTCTGCTTTATGACCTGTTTTATGAGCAAGAGGCCTGACGGCTTCCACGTTGCCATGGGAACCAGCCCAGTGCGGGCTCCTGACAGCTCGGTCTGGGATTGGCAATTCTAAGTCAGGAGCCGATCCTGGGGTCTGGTGTGGGGACCAAGGGCTGGGGTTCATTGGACCCCGGGATGCACAGAGCTGGCGTGCATCTCCCCTCTGCTCCAGCTCCCCACGTGCCCAAAGAGCTCAGGGGCGCACAGCTGGAAGATGAAGGGGCTGTTAGAGCCCCAGGGGGCCTGGGCACCCAGGAAGATAAGACAGGCCACTAAATGGGGCTTGAGGGGCCCACGGGGTTGGGTGTGAACCCACAAGCTCAGGGGGACACACAGACACAAGCACTGCCACCCTGGTCTCCTGTGTCCAGTGCACAGACGCACACACACACTCATGTGCACAGCAGCTACAGGAAGAGATGTACCCACACGCAAATCCAGAGTATGCACGGGTGCCCACAGGCACAGAGAGACACACAGACACACAGAGGACACTTGGATACCCTGAGGCGCACAGACACGCAAAGGACGTACAGACACGTGCCGCTCAGCAGCTGCGAGCCAGGCACACTGGCCAAGCCGTCCCAGACTCACTCTTGAGCCGCCCAGGAGCCGGACGCCTGTGGGAGAGAGGTATCAGCCAGGGAGGGCGAAGGCCCCGTCTCCATTCCGCTCCTGGGACCTCGACCCAAGGAAGCAGAATCTCCTGCTCCAACCTGTACCCACAAATCTCGTCAGCCCCAAAGAGAAAAGTAGAAAGGGAGGGGGAGAAAACGTCCCCGGCAAAGGAAGGCCACGGAGACTGCGCCCAGCCTGGCCCAGGCGGGACGGGGCTTCTCCCCGTGGCTTGCTCAGAATTCCCGCTGCCTTCCTGGGCCTGAGGCCCAGAAAGGAGGTGCACAGCCAGGAGTAGGCGGTCTCGGGGCTCCTGTTCCAGCCTGGTGACAGCCCCACCTTACTGCAGGGCAGCCTTGGTGAGCCCCTAAGCGCAGGCCAGGGGGACAGGGACATGTTTCTCGCACAGCAGGTGTCTGGTTAGGGCGCTGCCTGCCATCCTGCTCCAGGTCCCGGGGATACCCTGGCTTGGATTTCCGGCTTGTTAGTGTCTTGGCCCAGATGGGCAGAGCCCGCTCGGGCTGTGAGTTCTCTCTGGCTGCCCAGCCCTGGCTGGCAGAAGCGGGGAGTGGGAGCGAGGCTCATGGCATCGTTCTCTGCCCCAAAGTCAGCTTCAAGGCAGGCTCAGGGTTCAAGGAGGGCCTGGAGCCCCACCGCACCCCAGCCCAGGGACCTGGGCTGAGACACGCTCCCTCCCCGACCCCCAGCATCTTTGCCTTTCCAAAGGACATCACAGGCTTCTCCCTGCCCGACTCCAGAGCCGGGGTGAGCCTGAATTAAGGATGAAAACCAAAGCGCCCTGAACCATTGAAGACATAAGTGGGCGTCTCTGCCGTCCTGGAGGGATCCGCAGGGCTGGTCATTAAGTGCACGTAACAGAAGAGCCGCCTCGCCGGTCTCCTCGATTCTGTTGCATAAAACATTAGGCCAGAGGATTACATATGACCCGGCAATTCCAATTCAGGGTATGTCCCCAAAAGAATCGAAAGCAGAGTCCAAAATACTATCCACACCCCCATGTTCATTGCCGCATTATTTGCAACAGCCAAAAGGTAGAAGCAACCCGAGCGTCCACCGATAAACAAAATGTGCTCCACGCAGACAATGGAATATTATTCAGCCTTTAAAAGGAACGAAATTCTGACACATGCTACAATGTGGATAGACCTGGAGGGCATTATGCTAAGCAAAATAAGCCAGTCACAAAAGGACAAATACCGTGTGATTCCACTTATATGAGATAGCTAGAATAGTCAAATCCATAGCAACAGAGAGTCGAACCGTGGTTGCCAGGGGCTGGGGGGGGGGAGGGTGAGTATTTAATGGGTAAGGAGTTTCAGTTTTGAAAGATAAAAAAGTCCTGGAGATGGATGGTGGCGTTGATTGTACAACAATGAGAACGCACTTAATGCCACCGCGCTGTGCGCTTAAAAAATAGTTAAAATGGTAAATTTTATGTGATGGATATTTTACAACAATAAAAAATGCATCCAAAAAAACCCCACTGTATGAGGCCTCTCCTCACTTCACATCTCTTCGTGGTTGCTGTGTGCTCCCCACTTTCTGAGCCTTTGGCCCCACAGCTCTGCGCCCTCACCTCCCTGCACCCCGACCCTTCTCCTGCTCCTCCTCTCTCTCCATCACTTCAGCCCTGCTTCTCCTTGCTCTTTTTCCAGCCCACTGAACTCATGCCAGCCTCAGGCCCTTGGCACCCGCTGTCCCTCTGCTGGGAAGAGTCTGCCCTAGATATCTGGGGGGCTTGTTCGTCCTCCTTCAGGTCTCAGGCCAAATGCCTCATGCTCAGAGCTGCTCCCCTGACCACCTGGACCAAAAGTCCCCCAGCCCCGTCCTATGGTTCTCGATCCCTTATCCCAAGTGATATCTCTTCAAAGCATCTGTCCCCCTGCAGGAGCACTGTAGACTTACCCGCCACCCACTCTATCAGGATGTCAGCTCAGGGGGGCAGGCGCGCACTTGGGACGTCCCAGAACAACGCCTGGCACATGGAAGGGGCTCCGTAAACAGCTGGCAAGTGGGTGGAGGATGTGCCCGCTGGAGTACAACCTAGGTGACGACACGCTCACTTTGCTGCATCTGCGCAGATGTGAGCATACAGAAAGGCCCCGCGGGCCTGCAGCCGGGGACCCGAGAGGTGAGTGGCGGAAGGGGCTGCGGGGGCAGTGGCTCCCAGTGGACGATGTGCCCACGTTGTGCCTGGGTAATTTTTTAAAAAGCACTTTGAAGTCGGGCATAGTGGCGCACGCTTGTAAACCTAGTACTTGGGAGGCTGACACAGGAGGATCACAGGTTTGAGGCCAGCTTCAGCAACTTAGCGAGACCCTGTTTCCAAATAAAAAATAAAAAGGGCTGGGGGTGTAGCTTGGAGGGAGAATGCCCCTTGGTTCAATCCCCCCCCCCAAAAAAAAGCGCTTTGAGAGTGAAGCTTCACGCTGCGATGCCACGATGCCCACAGTGTCAACCCTCCCCACAGCTCTGCGAGGGTGTTACTCCCACCCCGATTCACAGCCAAGCTCCTTCCAGAGCATTCCCCATTCCGCAGAGAGCCACAGAGCTCCTGCCGCACGCACACACGCCCGGTTCTGGGTTCGGGAGACACCAGAGCCGAGAAGCCATCCAGTCCTCACGGAGCTTGCCCTTTGGTGGGGGCAAGGGAGCACTGAGTAGGAGCTAAGAGGAGCCTGTGCACAGAGCCAAGGGGCGGGAGCGGAGGGAGCACAGGGACTGCGGCTCATAGGAGCCCTCACTGGAAGGTCAGCTGAAGGCGATGAGGGAGGAAGCTGTGTGGATCCCTCTGGGCAAAGGCCAGTGCCAAGGCCCTGAGGCGGACACGTTCCACTGGGCATGACGGCGTGGGAGAGGAGAGCAGAGGCTCAGAAGGCGGTCACCCGCCTCACCAGGAGCTGGGCAGCTGAGAGCAGGGTCGTGGGCCCTAGTCAGGGCTCCTAACAGT
Organism: Glis glis; assembly: GCA_004027185.1. Taxonomy (NCBI): domain Eukaryota; kingdom Metazoa; phylum Chordata; class Mammalia; order Rodentia; family Gliridae; genus Glis; species Glis glis. The sequence goes on along the minus strand of PVJS01001367.1, from coordinate 93,795 downwards.
CAAGGCCTGACGTTCTTCCTGGGAGGGAAGCCCTGGGGTGGGGCGAGCTGAGCGTGTGATAATGCCAGGCCTTCCTTGCGCAGGCGCGGGGACGTGATGAGAGCCCCATGGTGACCCCCACCCTCTCGGGGCTCCTGCTCTAATGGAGAGAGGATGGGAAACTGAGACGCCTGCAGATTCCACAAGCATCTGTGTGATTGTTTTGTTTTGGGGTGTCCTTGGTGGGGGGCAGCCCAGCAGGTGTGTGCACAGCGCGCGTGTTCCCACCTCTGCGTGGGCGTCTGCGTGGGTGCGTGTGGCTGGGGCGGGGGGTCTTAAGTCTCAGCCCCGGGTTCCCCGGGCTCTCTGAGCGTCCCTGTCTCTGAGTGTGGGCATCCTCGCCTCGGCTTCTTCGCAGGCTTTTACCTCCCTGGGAAGGTCCCCGTGAGCACCAGGGGACGCACATGTGTCCCACTGTCCCAGGGCGAGCGCGTGTCGTTGTCTCCCTGGGCTCCGGGTCTGCACAGTGGTCAGGGCTCTGCCTCAGTAGTCCGGTAGCCCGACTCCCAGAGCAGGATCTGGCTCTGCAGCCGACCCGGCATGACCTTGGGCAGATTCCTTAACCCCTCCTTGCCTCACCCCCGTGAAAGTGAAATGGGCATAAGATAAAGCCTACTTATTAAGGTTGTTTCGAAGGTCAAGTAAGTTAACATGCGTGAGATGCTCAGATCGGTGCCCGGCACACGCCAAGGGTGACACGCGCCCGCTGTTACGACTGGGTGCTGTCTGCACACGCGCGCCTGTCTGTGTGTCGGACGCTCTGAGCACTTTCATGTGTGATTCATAAGTGATGTGCTCATATATGTGCAAGGTGGCACATCTCGGTGCATGCCACGCCCGTGTGTCTGTCGGTCACAGCCTCCTCTCAGCGATGAGAGCAAATGCGGCCGGCTGGGGTGGGGCGGGAGAGGGCCGCAGGAGGGGCTCCTGCCACGGCCTGGCCAGCTGGGCTTTTCACAGCCCAGTGACTCTGTCCTCTGATCGGCCAGTCAAGCGCTCGAGAGGCAGGCAAAGGAGGAGCCCATGTCCCGGGCTGCCTGGCCTGTGCCATCTCGAGCCCTGGCCCCAGGAACTGGGAAATTCTCCTGCCTGATGCCTCTCAGGATGGGGGGCCAAGAGGATTGGGTCTGCGCCACCTGTGTCCCCAAGTCACGGCCATCATTCCTTATGACAGCTGACACAGAGCTGGCTGAGTGTTGGGCCCTAATCTTCTCCTCCTCCTCTTCCTCCTCCTCCTTCTCCTCCTCCTCCTTCTCTTCCTCCTCCTCCTCCTCCTCTTTTTCCTCCATCTCTTTCTCCTACTTCTCCTTCTTCTTCTTGTCATCTTTTTTGCAGTACTGGGGATTGAACCCGGGGCATTCTACCTCCAAGCTATAACCCCAGCCCCATTTTATTTGTTATTTTGAAACAGGGTCTCGCTAGGTTGATGAGAGTCCCACTATGTTGCTGAAGCTGGCCTTCAACCTGCGATCCTCCTGTCTCAGCCTCCCAAGCACTAGGATTACTGGCACACACCACCACACCTGGCTGTCAGGCCTGATTCTACACTGATACCTGGTCTGTCTCAATCAGCGAATCCTCACATAATCTCTTGAGATAGGTTCTCCCATTATCCCCACTTTGCAGACAAAGAAACCAAGGCACAGAGAGGTGAAGTGCTTCCTTAGATCAATAGCTGGTAAATAGAAAGACCAGAATTCAAACTGATTAAGTCTGAATCAGGCCGGGCACTGTGGTGTATGCCTATAATCCCTGCCACTCAGGAGGCTGAGGCAGGAGGATCTCAAATTTGAGGCCAGCCTGGGCAAGTTAGTGAGACTTTGTCTTGAAATAAAAAATAAAAAGGGCTGGGGATTACAGCTCAGTGGTAGGGTGTCCCTAGGTTCAATCCCTGGTAACACACACACACACACACACACACACACACACACACACAAAGTGAATTAATGAATGAGAGGCCAAAGAATATGATTTGGGGTGGGATACGGAAACAGAAGATGGAGATGGCTCTGGTAGAGGAAGGGACCAGCTTGGATCCCTGCTGGGGAGCCCTGGGGAGGGGAAGGGAAAGGTGGATGGCCAGATGGTGGGGGTCTGCAAGTTCAAGCGGAGGGGATGGGAGTTGGACTGGTTCTGCTCTTTGGACACCTGGCCACGGTGAGGAGCCATGGGGACAGGCCACCTGGATCCTTGGTTGTGAATAAGCCGGTGAGCTGAGCCCAGGTCTCTGGGAGAGCTCGTGGCTGAAGGCAGCCTGGCAGGTTGGTTAGATGGAAAGCTCTGCGCTCCATCCACGGTAGGAGTCCCAGTGCCCACCTCCTTAGCCAGAGGACTTGGGGCAAGTCACCTTCAGTCACCGAGCCTCTGTTTAGTTATCTGAACCAACTTGTTGAAAAAATTAAGGTCACTATCCCAAAGCCTGGCCATAGTATTCAGAAAATGGTCACTCGCTATCAACAGGGACTTTACAAGAAGTTTATTAAAGGAGCTAGTAGAAGAGGTGGACGACATGGTAGATGGGGAGTTGAAGAAGAGAGAAAGCAGGCTGGACACGCCAGGGCCGCGTTAGAAAGGCCTGAGGTGAGAGAGGCAATGCGGTGGATGCGGTGATCAGCAGACTGGACGCGGCGAGGAAAGGGAACCTGGAGACGGGTCGACAGAAGCTCTCCACACTGGAAAGAGAAAATGTGAATCAGAGTTCACAAGGAGCCGGGCGTGGTGGCACAGGCTTGTGATCCCAGGACTTGGGAGGCTGAGACAGGAGGATCCAGGTTCAGCTAAATAGCCTCAGCTATTTAGTGAGGCCCCCCGCAACTTAGTGAGACCCTGTTTCAAAATGAAGAATAAAAAATAGGGCTGGGGGTGTAGCTCGGAGGTAGAATGTCCCTGGGTTCAATCCCCAGTACTGCAAAAAAAAAAAAAAAAAAAAGGAAGGATAGTTTTCAAAGTGGAGAGCCGGGCATGGTGGCGCACGCTTGTAATCCCAGTACTTGGGAGGCTGAGACAGGAGGATTGCAGTTTCGCAGCCAGCCTCAGCAACTTAATGAGGCCCCCCACAACTTAGTGAGACCCTGTTTCAAAATAAAAGAATAAAATAGGGCTGGGGTATAGCTCAGAGATAGAATGCCCCTGGGTTCCATCTCCACTACCATACACACAAAAAAAAATTTCACAATGAGATTCCTGGATTTGTTACAAAGGCTGAAGCCCAGCACCAGACACTCGATGCTCAATGGAATTATGCCTTCACTCGTTAACAAATACGTATTGAGCACCTACTATGTGCCAAGCTGTTCTCAGCACTGGAGTTTCAACAGCGATCAAAAGGACAGAGATCTGCCCGGTGTGGTGGTGCACGCTGATAATCCCAGTACTTGGGAGGCTGAAACGGGAGGATCGCAGGTTGGAGGACAGCCTCAGCAACTTTGGTGAGAACCTCAGGGACCTAGTGAGACCCTGTTTCAAGACAAAAATAAACAAAGGACTGGAGTTGTAGCTTGGAGGTAGAATGCCCCTGGGTTCACTCCCCAGTATAAAAAAAAAAAAAAAAGACAGAGGTCTCTAGGCGGAGTGCCCCGAGGGAAGGGGGACGCAAACATATGGAGTGTATGTAGACATAGTGTGTTAGATGGTGGTGACGTGTCCTATGGAGAAAAAACCACACAGGGGGCTGGGATGAGTCCTGTTGGGGATGCAATTTTAATGGGATGGCCCAGGAAGGCCTCTATAAGAAGGTGACATTTGAGCAAGGAGGTCGTGGAGGGAATGGTGTGCGCATTTGGGGAATAGCAGCGCAGGCCACATGGCTGGGGTGGAGGACTCAGGGCCTCAGGGCCAGAGCGTGGGAACTCCAGAAGGCCAGGGCGGCCATAGCGGAGCCCTGGAGGGTGAGGAATAAGGGCCGAGAGGCAGGTGAGCCGAGGCGAGGCCCCAGGAGGGCAGGAGTGCTCATGAGGAGCTGAGCCTTTGGGAGGTTTCCCTTTGGAGGACTCGGGAGCCCTGGCTTCTGTTTTAACAGGACTCCTCTGAATCCTGTTAAAGGGAGGAGACGAGGGAGCAAGGAGGCCTGCAGGGCATCTGTGGCGGCCATCCAGGTGAGACGGCACCTGGACCAAGGCGGTGGCAGTGGAGGTGACAGCAGGCTTTAGATTCGGGGTGCACTGTGAAGTCCGGGCTGGTGTCAGGAGGATCCTTAGTGCTAGTGTTGCAGTTTGAGGCCTCCGCAGGCTCTCCGGGGCCTTTCAGGGAGCCCTCCCCCAGACAAGCAGGCGCCAAGCCGCAGACTCTCCTGCTGGGGAGTCTTGGTGACTGTCCCCCAGGAGCCCAGGCCTCAGCCCCAGCTGCACAGCTGTGCAGGGCTTGAGATGTTTGTTTACTCAAAGCCAGCAAAGGTCACAGCAGATTCATCTGAGAAGTTGTCCCTGCAGCACCCGCCCTCCCTGAGCTCTCAGGAGGCAGCCTCTCCTATGCAGGCCTGATGCCCAGGCCCCCCTTTCCCTCTGCACAGTGCTCTCCAGCCCCGCCCTGCCCTCCGCCCAGGGCCCGTCCACTAGGACCAGAGAGAGGACAGCCTGAGAAATACCGCTCCTTCTCAAACTCCACCACAGTTCCCATGCCTCGGGGTAAGGTCTAGAACCTTCACGGTGGACTCCAGAGCCCTGTGAGATCTGTCCTCACCCTTCAAGGTCTTCTCTCCCCAGACACACACTCCACACACAGTATCCACTACAAGAAACTGTGGCCGAGCCACCCAGCACAGCTGCTCCCACAGCGCGAAGCCTCGCCTCTCCCCCTGGCCAGCCCCCACCCCAGCGTCCATGGCCTCTTCTCCAGAAGGTCACCCCCAGGCCTGCGGTCCCTTCAGCTCCCACGCCCCACTCCTCCTTGCCCCCCTCTGCCTGTACTACAAGGACAAGGATAGCCTGTGGCAGGCAGCCTCGTGCCCGCCATGCCATCCATGCAGACAGCTCCACGGGGTCAGGCGCTGTCCACCGAGGCTGCCCATGGCCTCTGGGTTACAGCGTTCTAGAGCTGCCAATAATTGCAGAGGTGACGCGATGGGTCAGATCTATTTTTTCGTCTCCAAGTGCCTGTCAATTATATGTAACACACACATGTGCTTGTATACACACACACACACACACACACCCCACCTTTAGACCATGGGTTCCTGGAGGGCAGGGCACTGAAGAAGCGCTGTAAATCCATCCTGACTGTGGTCTGTCTGGAGACATCTGGAAAGAACGTCACCAACAACCCGGCCCAGTCCCCACATGTCACAGATGAAATTGCTGAGGTCCCAGAGAAGGCTTCTGCCCAAAGCTACAGGGGGGGCGGAGGCGGGACCATGCAGGACTGGAGCCCCGCCTCCTCCTGTCCCCTTCCCGTCCCCCACCTCCTCTCCCCTACCCTGTGGAGGCCCTCTAGGCTACAGGAGCTTCCTGGAATTTCTTTCCCATGTAATTCCAATTAACCTATTTGCCTGGCCTGTTTGATGTAGGGCCTCCCTCAGAGGAAACTCAGAGACCACTGGGGAGACATAAGAGGAACCAAAACCTCCCCCCCCCCCGACTGCCACCTGAACTGTCACATCGGCTCTCAAGCTAAAACCTGGAGCTCATAGGCTGGCCGCCACTTCTGGGATGTCCCATGTCCCAGGAGAACAGGAGTCTGGAAACACTTCCCCACCTGGGGTGTCCCATGACACATCCACATAGAAAATATCTAAGTGATGCCAAAAAAAAAAAAAAGTTTGTTAAATTTTGCTCAATCCAGTTCTCACAACTTCTGTAACCACACAGCCCTTTTCCACAAAGTTCCTCTTTGCATCTCTCTCTGTTGTAGCTCTCACAGAAACCTCAGCCAAGCTGGTGTGTGCAACTCAGACAGCGTGTTCTCTTTTGTGACTGAAGAGTCCAGAGGTCAGGAGGGCCTCGGCTATGGTTAGACCAAGGCCTTGGCTCTGTTGCTTGGGGGTCCCTTTGGACCCCAATCTCTTCCTTGTCAGCTTTGTCCTCCGTCTCCCTCTTGGAGGCAACATGGCTGAGCAGTTCTGGGCATCAGATGTTCAAGTGCCCCGCTGTGCAGATGGAGGGGACCCTGTTTAGACCGTGTACTCTCCTCTAAGCCAATCACTGGGCAAGAGGAATGGGCATCCGCCAATGGCAGCCTCCCTCTGCGATGACTTCGGGGTCCCGTCTGTGACAATGTCCTCCTTCTAGGAACACACCTCTTGTTCTTCCTGCTGAGTAAACTTTGACTCATCCCCATGCACTGGTAAGCCACCATGTCAAGGAGGGCAGCCCTACCTGGCCCCTGGGGTGAATCTTGACTGGTCCAAAGATCATGGTAGCCTTGTTCCTCTTCACTAGTAAACCATTCAGGAATGGCCGTAGGACTTGGGTCTGGCTAATGAGATGCAAGCAAAAATCTCCTGAGTAAACCAGGCATGGTGGCGCATGCTTGTAATCCCAGTACTTGGGAGGCTGAGGCGGAAGATCACAGGTTCAAGGCCAGCCTCAGCAGTTCAGCAAGGTCCTCAGCAATTTAGTGAGATCCTGTTTCAAAATAAAAAATAAATTAGGGCTGAGGGTATAGCTCAGAGTTAGAACGCCCCTGGATTCAATCACACACACACACACACACACACACACACACACACACACAATCTCCTGGGTGGGTTTGTAGGAGAAGCTTTTGCCTTCCTGATACAAGAACAGGCTTGGATGGCATGTCCCTTTGCCCTTTATTTTTCCTTTTTCTTCAGACCTGGAATGAGAATTTGATTCCTGGAGATGTGGCAACCATCTTGGGGCCATTAAACAACTGTGAAAACAAATGCCATCTTCCCAGGAATGACAGAACTGAAATAGGGACCCAGGGCCAGTCAGCGTCACTGGACAGCTGCACACACCCTGGACTGCTGTTTCTCGGCATCTTATTATGAAAAATTAGAAATGCATGTTTGTTTAAGCCAAAGGCATTTCTAACTGGCACAAAGCCAAGCCTTCTTTTTTTTTTTTTACGAAGTAGCACTGTGAGGGCATAGAGACACATAGAGACACTGCGTGGGAGACACAGCCCAAGTTTTCTTGAATCCCAGATACTTTCATGAACATATTCTACCCCAGAGAGGTTTTGCAAGAAAGCAGATCATCCCACCATGAATCTCACTATTGTGAACAATTATAATGCGCCAATAAAAAAAAAGAAAGGAAGCAGGTCGCCCAAGCGCCGGCAAAGTGTTGGGCAAAGGGGTCCCTCAATGCGTGGGGGCAGGAGCCAGGGCGCAGCTGCAGAAGGAGCCGCCGCCTCATTGTCCCATGGCAGGTGTCCTGGGGTTGCTTTGGGCTTATGTATTGAAGAGGCCTATGGTGATACCGACCCAAAAGCACATTTCTGGATCCAGAAACTAGTTCAGCAAAATCTTTCCAGAGCCTTGAACTTGTCCCCCACTTTCATCCTAGCCAACTCATTTCTGGGATCTCTCCTGAGAAAATAACCCATGATGAGATGAGAAAATGCCAGGAACTTAAACATTTTCATCACAGCCATGAATACCACACCCCTACCCTGCCCCCCCAAAATATCCTGGACAAAGCTAAATGCCTGGCAATAGGGGAAGGATCAAAAACTACATGCTCAATGGAATATTATGTGCTTGTGAAAAATGATGTTGACAAGTTCTTAACAGCACAGGGGGAAAGCCAAGTGTAACATTTTAGATATATGGTATGGTCTCAATTATATAAAAATTGCATGGAGGAAAAATAGATCAGGAAAGAAATAACACTAATATGTTAACAGCGATTGTGCTTGGTTAGGGTTATTATAAGTACTTTGTTGGGAAATTTTTCCTGCTGTTCTATATTTTTCCATTTTGTCTGTATGTTCTACTTTTGTGAGCAGAAAGAATAAAACTGACTTTTCCTTTTAAAGCTTCCAGGACCCTCCGCTGTGTGCATCATTGCTGCCGTCTCCCCTCCAGTAAAGCAGGTAATCAAGGGCTGCCTGGAGCGGACGACCCCCTCTGCAGAAAGGGGGCCACAACAAAAACAGCTCCCAAACCCAGCATATTTGATTAATAGCTTGAGATTCTTTCAAGAGGGTAAGGGAGGAGTGGGGAAGGGGGAAGATCAACACCCTATTTTTAAATAGTGACGCGAGCTCACAGGAACTAAAGGCAAAACGAGGTACGCACCATTCCAGGCCTTATGCAAATCTATGCAAATGAAACAAACTCTCTCCTAAGCAAGAACTCTGGGTCTGAGCTCCAGCTGGGCTCTCACTGAGGGCAGGCAGAAGGGAGGAGGACAGGGAGGACTCAATGATGACCACCATCCATGGAGCACCACCCCAGTAGGTGTCCAGCTTGCAAAGCATTCTCCCAGCCTGGGCTTCTGGTGACTCTCACCATCACCTAAGATGGAGGTAGGACTGTTATCACCACTTTACAGGGCTGGGGACTCAGAGAAGGAAGTGGCTTGTATAGGGGTGCAGGGTGGGTGGTATACTCTAGAGTCTGGGATACAAGGACACATACCTCTGGGGGACTCAGGGTTTTCCTCAGGGGAATATAAACTGCTGGTGTTCCTAAACTGGAACTCTTGGGTGCAAGCCTGGCTCCCCAGTGGCCTCTCTGCTCAAGGGTCATCCTTCTCAGCTGACTACTCTCCCTAGCATCACCTACCCATCTCTCCTGGTACTTATTATATATGCATTCACTTATTGATAAGAAAACGTGTTCCTTGAGAGTAGAGGGTTTAGCTTCGAGCTCGCCTTTGTTATATCTGTTCAGGACATAAGCGTTGAATGCATTCATGAATATGCAAAGGAATCTCCATCCCCAGGACCCAGTTTCACAACCTTGGACAACAGCAATAAGAACGTAATTACTAATGTACATTATTTGTATGACTAACATTTCTGAGCACGCATCTTTGCAAGATTCCTCAACTGATCCTCACATCAATCATCTGAGGCAGGAAACATAATTATCCCCATTACACAGCTGCCAAAACAGGGGGTCTGAGAAATCAGGGAAATACCCAGAATCAGCGGAACCCGCAAAGCCGGGACTTGAATTGAACTTGTCGGATTCTAGAACCTACTTCCCCACCTGTCATGGGATTCCCCAGGCCAATTCCTCCCAACAGTTGCCTTCCTCACCACCATCTTCTTGCCCTTGATAAGTAGTAAATGAATCCATGGCTCCGAGTGGTCCATGGGTCAACAGCGTCAGTATCTCTTGATCTCGGGCCACAGTGCAGACCTACTGAAGCACACCGATGCCCACTAGAGTGTGAGAACCGCTGGCCAAGGGACCACACGTCTCCACGCCTGTCACCCTGTCCCTGCAGCAAGGCTGGCCATCTATGGGGTCACAATGCGGGTAAAATGAGAACCTCGCCCGGCGAGGTTCCCCAGGGGTTCCCAGTCTCCTGATTCCTTCCTACAAGCTGTTGCAGGAAAAGTTTTCAGCTCCAATTTCAGGCCTTTGATTTCGGCCTCATCTGGCCGGGAAGATGCCAGCTCGTCAGAGAGAGCGGGGAGCCGGGAGTGATGGAGTTGGAGCAGGAGGATCTATTATTAATTACCATGTAACATTGATTAAGAGCCCACAGGGCCCCGCAGCTGCGGGAGCTTGGGAGAGCCTCCGTTTCTGCCTGGAGGGGAGAGTGATTAGCAACATTATGAAAGGAAATATTCATCCTGGAGCGGCCCTGAGCAGACACCCCCAGGGACGGGGAGTTTTCCTCTCCCAGGGATCTTTCCTCCTGGAGCAGGGACAGCTGCCTTCACAGCCCGGGACAGGTCTGCTGGGGCAGGAGGGTGCACCCGCCAGCCTCTAACCAGCCTGCGGCTGTTAGGCAGATTGACAGATTGGCACATCAGAGAGCCCAGCTCTAGGGGGCCAGAGGTGCCCGGCACGGCCCCTCGAGAAAGCGGTTCAAGGTGGCTAAATGTTTCTGATTTTTTGAGAGCTAGATTGAGAGAGAGAGGCAGTCTGGGTTTGATGTCAGATCTCCTAATATTTAAATGTGGTGAAGACATTGTGGGCCGGCAGCATTTCCAGCTCCTCGGCTGCCTTTTGTCACGTTTTATTCTTTCGACGACCCCATCTCCATCTTCTAGATGAAGAAACCGGGGCTCAGAGTGGCCAGTCACACAGCAAGGGGGTAGAGCAGCTGGGATTCCAGGCCACAGGTACTTCCTGAGTCCTGGCTTCCTCCACTGAGCCACTTGGGTGTCCCCTCAAACCATCCAAGAAATACACATTCCACATTTCATGACTACTGCCCAGTATAAGCTGCATCCCTCGGAATGGTGTCTCACACCCAGATGTAGCACAAAAACTCCCAGAGAACACATCTGGATGTTTGGATTTGAACGCTCACTCGTCTCCCCTGTGCTGTGCTCTGGACCCAGAAGCTTGGTACCAGTGAGGCCCAGTGGGAGGTGTTTAGATCATGAAAGCCCCCCCTATGGATGGATCAATGTGATTATAAACGGCTTGAGGCTGCAAGTTCCATCTCTTGTCCTCTCTCTTTCTCTCCCTTCCCTCCTTCTCTCAAACATGCACGCTCTCTTGCCCTTCCACCTTCTGCCATGGGATGGCACAGGAGACCCTCACCAGATGCCGCCCCTCCATCTTGGGCTTCCCAGCCTCTAGAGCCATGAGCCAAATAAGCTTCTATTGCTGATGAATTCCCCGGTCTGTGGTATTCTGCTACAGAAGCACAAAACAGACTAAGACACAGGAAGGGAAATGACTCGAGAGAGCAACACTGAGCCTCCGCTCTGATGGCAAGCTGCATCCTCTCCCGTGGCTACACAACGCGAGGCTTGTTGGCGCCTTTTAAATTTCTCCATTTGTAATCCAGACCACACCAGGTCCCCGGGGGCTGAGCAATCTGTTCTGTTTCCCAGGAAACCACTTTGAGTCTTGAAGGCTTGTGAAGGAATCTACAAACTTGGGGGAGAGTTTTCATACGGCTACAGCTGCTCATAGAGCTCCATGGAGGTAGTGAGCTCCCCATCCCCACAGGTGTGCAAGCTGAAGCCAGGGAATGTGTTCATGGGAATGCTGTAGCAAGCATTGCAACACCAGATGGAAGGCAGAAAGGATGAGCTTCAAACAAACAAACAAACAAACAAACAACAACAACAAAAACAAAAACAGTAGTTAAGAGCCAAACTGGCCATGCATGCCAAAATCCCAGTATTTGGGAGGCTGAGACAGGAGGATAGCAGGTTTGAGGCCAGTCTCAGCAACCTAGGGAGACCCTGTTTCAAAATCAAATCAAATTAAGTAAATAAAATAGGGCTGGGGGTGTAGCTCAGAGGTAGAATGCCCCTGGGTTCAACCTCAAAAAAAAAAAAAAAAGAGCCAGCTTGGCTGGTTCAGCTCCCCCTTACTTTGCTAAACGACTTTGTGTAAGTTACTTAACTTCTCTTTGCTCAATTTCCTTGCTGTTGAAACAGAACTAATAATAGTACCTTCTTCCCTGCATTACTGTAAGATTATATAAATTAATATGTGTGGAACACAGAGTGCCTGGCACACGGTAAATCTATAAAGTGTTAGTTATTACTTTAAAACTTTTATTTTAACACTGGAATCCTGTTTCCCAATGAAAACTTGAGTGGCTGTTGCAGAAGAAATAGACCAAAGTGAAGCTGCCCGGCTGATGAAGGGGGAGCCGGCAGGTCTGCTCCTTCCCACAATGGCTCCAACACCACATCAAGAGATGGGGCCAATCTGGCTGCGATGCCGCACGCCTGTAATCCCAGGACTTGGGAGGCCGAGGCATGAGGATCCCAGGTGCGAGGCCAGCCTGGGCAACTTACTGAGACCTGTCTCAAAACAAATTAAAAAGTGCCAGGATACATCTCAGTGGTAGAGCACTTGCCTAGCGTGTGTGAGGCCCTGAGTTGGACCCTGGTTCAGCAAAAAAGAGAGAGACAAGTCCTCTCTGGAGGTCCGAGGGCTTCTTAGCCACCTTCCCGGTAAACAACAACCAGGTCACATCCTGTGCAGGGCCCAGCTGCCCCTCTCTGAACATTGCCCCCCAGGGACCTGGGGAGCCTCCTTAATCCCCCTCCCCCTGGCTCTGGGTTGGGGAGGCTGGCTTCACAGGAGAGTGGCAGCCTGCTAGGAAATCAGCAAGAGGAAGTAATATTTAGAGAAAGGAAATAGGGAGCAGAGGCCAAGAGCCAGCGTGGCAAGAAGAGAGCGATTCAGGAACAAGGTGGACATGGAGTGGCTCAGGCCTCTGAGAGACACAGAGAAGTGCCACCAGCCCAGCTGCAGCCTGGGAAAGACGGACCTGGAATCAGGAATCCTGGAAGAGCCCCCGAATCCCTCACAACCTCCGCTCCTCGGGGACCAGGCTGCCCTCCAGAGCAAGGCCAGGCTGATGGTCTGGGAGGAGACCAGCTGAGGCTCCAAGGCACTCTCCCACTGTGCAGAGGGGACACCAGCCCAGAGAGGGGGCCTGTCCAAAGTCACCCAGCAGGGCAGGGCCAGCACCAAGCCCAGGCATTTGGGGCCTATTGTTTTCACAGCATCAAAGCCTTCTCTTAGTAACTATAGTCATAATAACAATAATGGTAATAGGAAATACCTTGGGGGGGGCTACTAAGATTGAACCCAGAGGCATTCTACTTCCAAGCTACGCCCCCAGTCCTTTTTATTTTAAAACAGGGCCTCACTCAGTTGTGGAGGGCCTCACTAAGTAGCTGAGGCTGACCTCGAACTTGCAATCCTCCTGTCTCAGTGTCCCTAGTACTGGGATTACATGTGTGTGCCACCATACCCAGCTAGGAACTAATTTTTTAAAAAATTCCTACTATAGAGCAGGCACAACTCAAAGTTTCTTGTATTATTAAACCTTTTTATTCCCACAAAATACCCCATGAGGAAGGATCCAAGATTCCCATTTTACAGATGAGGAAACTGAGGCCCATCGAGGTTACAGAATCTGCCTGAAACCACGCAGCTGGTGCTCAGTGGAGCTGGGACTGAGGCCCAGCAGCCTGGTTGCACAAACCACACCTCCATCATTCTGCTGCCAGCAGAGAGAAGAACTACTTTCCAGAAGTTCAAGCCTTGGTGAGCATGGGTGAAGGGGCCTTCGGGTTTGGGGAACCATGCTAGGTCTGTGGAAACCACGTGTGGGCAGCTGCTTCTGCACAGCCAAGAGCTCCTCTTACACTAGCCTGCCACCCAGAACACTGGCTTTCCCAACTTCCCTTTAGACTAGGAGTGGTGCATAACACTGATCAATCCGATTACATTTAGGTAGAAGTCCCAGAGACAGTGTTCCCCCACAATTAGAAAGCTCTTTCTTTTGTGCTTATCCCTCACCCTTCTTCCTATACAAATCAGGGATGCATTGTCTTGAGACCTGGCAGTCGTCTTGCAACCATGAGGTACCCGTCATCTCACCACCATGAGACACCAGGAATGAGGGTGAAGGACTACACATTAAAGACGGCAAAGACAAAGGGCAAGCAGAGCCTGGGTCCCCAATGGCTTTGGTGAGGCCGTGCTTGTCCTGGGTGGTCCACCTTGGACTCCTTGCCATACAAGACAATAAGAACCAACTGGAGCACTGAGTCCATTCCTAAATCAAAGGCCTAGGTAGGACCTGAAGGTCTTGTTTTGTTTTTCATTTGTAGTACTGGGGATCTAAGCCAGGGCCCCATGCATGCTAGGCAAGTGCTCCACCACTGAGCTGCATCCCCAGCCCCTAGATGGGACCTGAGGACTGCGTGGCCCGAGTCTATGCTCCCTCTACGCAATCACACCACCTCCTAGAAGTTACACCTTCTCCCCACCGATCGCTCCCCAAACTCAGCAGTGTTGAGTCTTTGCTGGGACCAGGGATCAGTCACTCCTTAGGTCACGCAGGAACCAGCTACAAAACCAACCCCTGCAACCCATTTGGGCATCCTGAGAATGTAGCACTCTCCGAGAACCTGGCCCTTTGGACTCTCAGGAAACACTATTTGTGGGGGGTACTGGGGATTGAACCCAGGGGCATTCTACTTCTGAGCCACATCCCCAGCACTTTTATTTTTTAATTTTAAAACAGGGCCTTGCTAAGTTGCTGAGACTGGTCTCGAACCTGCAGTCTTCCTGTCTCAGCCTCCAAACTACAGGGATTGCAGGCGTGCACCACCACGCCCGGCTTAGGAAACACATTTGATTTGGCCCCCGGGTATCAAATGTCCATCAGCGTCTTGTGACTACTAGATAGATGGAGAGGGGGCACCACATTCCAGGTGCTGGCAGGCAGGTGAACCGAGCCTGCAAAGTCCCTGTGGTCAAAGCTCATAGCCTGGTGGGGGAAGACAGTAAGCGAGCCAGCGAACAGATTTCTCTTGACCCCTTCAGGGGCACTTTACAGTTTGCATTACCTACCTGGGTCTCCTCGACAGTTCCTCAAAGTAGAGACCGCTTTCCCATTTAACAGAAGAAGCTATGGCACAAGAGGGGAGCCGAGAAGAGACTCCCCGGGGTCACCGCTGTGTGAAGGAGCCACCGGATTGGAAGCTGGGTCAGGCGACCGAGATCGGGCCCTCGGCACACCAGAAAAGCCAAACCACCCCTCTGCCACGGGGTCTGTGGCTCTGGAACCACCAAACCAGTCGTCAGAAACAACAGCCTCTACCCGAAAGCAGAGTCGGGTTGGGACGCAGCGTTGCCAGCGACACGACACCCCCTCGCCAGGCTGTTGGCGCCTGATGGTTCTTTAATTATTCATCCCTCTGAACACGCAGGCCCGGGGCTTCAGCCACACTTTCTGGAGCTCCCCATCAGGGGAGCCTGGGTAATGAGTCCAGACCTGTCAAGAAGTTTGGAATCTGTCTGCCCACAAAATGTTCCCTGGTCCTCCCACATCATCCCAGCAGGCAGGGTGGAGGATGACAACGAGCCAGGAGGCTTCAGAAACCCAGGGCGGCCCGGGCTGTGCTTGCAGTGTGGACGGCAGAGCCCTCCCGGCCTGATTTCGATTCCATCAAGCCCAAGGTCTTGCAGACCTTGAGCCAACTGGGGTGCCAGGCAGGTCGTGAGGGTTGGCGAGGGACGGCTAGGGAATCATTTCTTCAGAGCAGTGGGTGACGGGCCGTGACTTGAAGAAGCCGGCACACTGGGAAGAGAGCTCCTTCCCCGACGTGGACAGAGCAAAAGGACCTGGCTTCAACCTAGCTGAGTGTCTTAGGACAAATCACTCACCCTCTCTGGTCATATGCCTTTCATATAGAATGGGGTTTTGTTCACTCCATAAATGTGTATTTAGCTCTTTCTATGTGCTGACCACTGGGGATACAGCAGTGAAAGTAATAATGATGATCTCACAGGGCTTTTGTAAAGATCAGAATCAATTTATCTAAACCACTGTGTTGGATCTAGAATAAGTACTTAATACATGGTCATTATTATTACTTTGGTTATTATAAGAGAATTTAGGCTGTATGTATATAATTATTTTCTTTCTTTCTTTTTTTGAGCTCAGGGGGTTCTACCTCCGATCTATACCCCTAGCCTTTTTTATTCTTTATTTTGAAACAGGATCTCACTAAGTTGCCAAGGCTGGCCTTGAACCTGCAATCCTCCTATCTCAGTCTCCCAAGTACTGGGATTACAGGCGTGTGCCACCGTGCCTGTCTTATATTTATTTCTAAATATGTCTTATAATTATTTTCTATCATTCACCCCTGCAGAAGTTCCCAAACTGACCTGGCATATCGCCCCCTTTTCAGAAGAAAATTTACTCAGTGCCCCCTGGAAATCTACCTTCTTTAAGTGAATAAACAGAAAGATGCAGTGTTAAATTTGTGTTCTTTTAAGTATCTATTACGTATCTATAGCTCATTTCAGCACCCCCTGGGGGCCGTATCTCCCACTTTAGGAAACTATGTCAGGGTCTTGTTGAATCTGCAGAAGAGGCCTCCGACACACACACACAGGCCCACATACACACATGTGCACACGCAGAGGCATGTGTATACACATGCACACACACATAAGAGCCACCGTGAGGGGTTTCTTTCCTCCTCTACGTTTGCGTTTGACGGTCATGTTTCCTAGCTGGGAGTGCTTTGTCTCGTTCATTTCCCTTCAGCCCCAACCTGTCCCGGCTTGCCCTAACCGAGCTAGCGCAGGGCAAGGACCAACACGTGTTTCCTCCATCCGTCACTCACCCGTCCATTCATTTTCTCAGCACACACTTACTGAGTCCGCTGCTACACCCTGCTCTGGGCACAGGAGATACAGCTGTGACCAAGACAGACAGTTTTGCTCTTGTAGAGTCTGCATCCAGAAGAAAGATGGACACAGGAAGGCAGACAGACAGACGGACAGATAGTGTCCTGTAGTATACCCCTTATCTGAAAGGGATGCTTTCCAAGAGTCCAGTGGATACCTCAAACCACACATGGTACCAATCCTTATATACACTATGTTTTTTCCTGTGTGCATATATTTATGATAAAGTTTAATGTGTAAATTAGGCACAGTAAGAGATTAACAACAAAACTAATAATAAAAAAGAATAACCATAACCATATGCTGTAATAAAAATTACATGAATGTGGTTTCTCTCTCAAAATACCTTATTGTGCCGTACCGCCCTTCTTCTTGTAGCAATGTGAAATGGAACCATGCCTACGTGACGAGGCGTGGTGGCTGAGCGAGGTGTGACAGCCCCTGGCTGCTACTGACCTGACGACACATCAGGAGAATCGTCAGGCCCTGGGATGCTGGTCGACCACAGGTGTCTGAGACCCCAGGAAACAAGGCTGTGAATCAGACCGCCATCTGTACAGTGGTGGCGGATGCTAGAAGAGGAACGCAGAGGCCTCTGCGGCGGGAGGGGCAGGCCATTTCAGATCCGTGGGTCCCCTCGCTGAGGAAGTGACATTCAAGCAGAGACCTGGGTGGGGGGGACGGAGAAGGGAGTCCTGTGAACATCTGGGGGAGAGAGCTCCATGCCACGCACAAAGTCCTGAGGCAGGAAGAAGGTTGGCAAGGGGAGGGAGCCCACAGTGCTGCCGCTGCCTGCCTGGGATCCCAGCCTGCCACCTGGGGCATCAGCAGAAGCACAAACACGGGCACCACAGACCCCAGCCCTTCCCTGAAGAGTTAGGAGAAGCTAGAAGTGGCAGGGCTGGACCCAGATCCCCATCTTCCAACCCCAGCCAGCATCGCCTCCACTGAACCACTGCCTGTCTGGGTGTCAGGGTAAGGGGTCCAGGAAGATCCTGGGAGACACTCAGGGCCAGGCGGGGTGGGACACGGCCTGGAGAGCCGGGAATGCGAAGCCTCCCCCACCTCCAGCCATGCTGCTCGCCCTGCGAGAACCAGCTAACAGCCTCCATCCTGGCTCTGCAGCTGGGAACCATGGTTACCGCTGCAACTTGATTGGCAGGGGGTCCAGACGCCTGCGAGCCACCCCCTGGTTCCTAGAGGTTGTGTGAGAAGCAGGGGCAAGGGCCAGGGGACAGGCTGAGGGTCACCCGTTGCCCCTGGATACTGCCCGCTAACCTTTGCCTCCCGAACTATTCATCTGGGCACCGCGCACCACCGCGAAATCCTTTTTAAAGCTCTGAATTAAAAATAAATTTGCAAGCACATAACCAGATGTTACATGGGGAAAAGATAAATAACTCAGCCTGTCAAGGAACTGCCTCATCTCAGTCAACCCTCTCTCTTTCACAAGGTTTTAATTTTTAATTTCACAGCGGTAACTATAGCAACCTGCAAAAATAATATATTCCAAAGCAAAACAACTTTCTTGGCTCGGGCTCGGCATCTCCGTGTTCCCTCCCCCCGCCCCAACTTCATGCAGGTCTGTGCCCAGAGTTGGCGAAGACTCTGGGCTTTGGACTCCCTCATTCATTCTAATTCATTCATTCATATCCAAGTGTCCATGGAACTCCTGACTTCAGGGAGCAGAATGTTCAGCCATGGATTTCATAGGGGGCGGACGCCATGTTATCCCAACCCATTTGGTTCCCAGGTTTCGAGAGAAGAGGAGAGTGTGGCTAGCAAGGAACATCTTATTGAGGCTCTCATTTGTCCCCGTGTTGGAGAGAGAAAAGGACCCAGGCTACCTCCAAGGAGACTGCAACTCTGTGAGGGAGACTGACATCTAAAAATGTAATTACAATACACATTGCCTTGGACAAAAGAGGTAATAATTGACAAATGGGGCCCAAAGAACAAAGAGGTTATCGTTACCCCGGGTGGTCTAAGAAGCCTTCTGAGAAGAGGTGATTCTGAGATGGGTCTTGCTGTATAAGTAGAAGTTTTTCTAGTCAACAAGGTAAGGAAAGGCGTGCCTGGCAGGTGAACAGCACGTGCAAAGGCAGAGATGTGCGAGACAGGTTAGTGTGGCGCATGCGCAGGCTGAGGGCTGGGCCTCAGGAGGAAGCCAGGAGCCTACGGGGTAGAAGCTCACAGAACCTCCAACGCTGAGTCAGGGACCTGGGGGGGGGGGCAGGGCAATCAGCAAAGTAGTGGGGTAAAAACCCTTTAAAAGGTGACTCCGGGGACACGTGTCGGAAATGGATCAGAGAGGAAAGAGTAGAGACAGGCAGCGGTGGCTGCAGGGAAGGGAAGGAAAATGGAAGTCATAGTGTGGGTGCCCTAGAAAGCCGACTCTGAGCCAAGATCCAAGTGACCCCAGAAGCATGGCTATGGGGAGGAGGAGCGAGGGAGGGAAGGACACGCATATGAGGTCTATTAGCCAGCCAGTTACCACCATGGGCACCTGGAGTTCAACCCCCCTGGGGCGTTCCGGGAGCATGCAGGGAAGCAATCCCTATAGTAAGAGGGGGAGGGCTGCTCCCAGGAGGCATCGGCTCCCTGTTGGGTCGGGAGTAGAGGAGGCTCCAGTGGCCAGAGAACATCCTCGGGCAGAGACTCGCGTGCTGCCAACTGGACACAGAGCCGGTGTGCCCAGAATCAGGAAAGGAGAGTTGGGGTGTGGGTGGGGTGCCCTGAGCATCTGCCCCAGTAGATTCTAAAAGACTGTAAGTAGGCATGATGGGGGGACCTGCTGCCCGTGAGGATGGGCAGACACGCTGGCACACGCAGGTCACGAGCAGCATGTCCCAAGAGAAGGGGTCAAGGTGCTGCAGGAGCCCAGTGGGACTGACCAAAGCCCGGGCAGCCCACCCAGGGCAGCCTCCGAGTCCCACCCAGGGAGGGTGCAACTTTCTTTCCAAATGAGGAGTCCTGTCTCAGGGAAGCAGAGCTGTCCCCCAGACTCTCATTAAAAGTGGGACATTGCAAGGATGTGTGTCGATGGGAAGCGTATCTCCAGGATACGAGGCACCACAGGTGAGCTTGGTGAGACCTTGCTCTCCCAGCCTCAGTTTCCTCTTCCTGAAGACGAGGCCCATAGAAGTGCCAGCTTGCTGGGCTTGTTGTGAGGATGTCACTGAACGATGCACCATGATGCCCAGAAGTCACCTCATCAATATTACCTGTGACTATTCGTTTCGACAAGGTCTTTTGAGCATGGCGCACATGCTCGGCCCCAGGGACATGGCGTTTATCAAGCAGACGTGGTCCCTGCCCTCGTGCCGCCTACAGCCTCGTGGACATGCCGAGGTGCTTTATATAGAATGTTGAAGAAAGCCAGATAAAAAATTATGCATAAAGCACGATTCTAATTTTGTTTAAACACACACTCGCAAAGGCCCGAGGGATATACACCAACATGTAGCGATAGTTAACACTGGATGGTAGAATTGAAGGTGGCACGCATTTTTACAATTCTTTTCTGTGTTCTTTTTTCTTCCCCCCCTTCAAATGTTCACCGTGGATTGTTTTATTTGAATCATTATTTTTGAAAAAGAAAGGAAAACAAGCATGCTTCTTTCTCAGACTCCCTGCCCATCACAAAATTAATCAGTTTCCCTGGAACCAGGAGCTCCCCGCCCTCGGGGGACACCTGCTGCCCTTCCCAGGGTCTACACACCAGGCCTCCCCACCTCAGTGCGCTGTTGGGAAAGGGTGGGCTGGGGAGGGAGCACCAGTCCTGACCTCCCGACTGGGGAGTAGAGAGGGAGAGTTGAGCTATCTCCCAACCTGGAGCCTGCACCTGGAGCTCTGCTCTGGGGTCAGAGGGGAGAGATCTGTGCTCATCTCTTTACCTGAGACTGGAGAGGTAAGCCGTCCAGCTCTGAGGACCCCTGTTAGCAGCTCCATTTGCCTGCCTGCCCAAGCCACGTTCTCTTGACAGCTTTATCTG
This sequence comes from Glis glis, assembly GCA_004027185.1. NCBI lineage: Eukaryota > Metazoa > Chordata > Mammalia > Rodentia > Gliridae > Glis > Glis glis. The sequence continues at coordinate 73,486 of PVJS01001367.1, read as the reverse complement.
TAATAAGCTGACATTTTCCTCTTCATCTCTTGTCTCCTGGGTCTCCTACAGTTTCTGAACTTCAATGGGGAGGAAGAAAAGTTATATGTTGTCACCATAAAAAACACGGTCCACATCTGGCTCCAAAAAATTGGCAATTCTTAAAGATATTAGCCACCCATTTTTTTCAGGTTTCCTATCCCCTTTAACATCTATAGGATTGTGTGATAGGCCCAAGGGTCTTGGAAAGCTATTGCAAGGACCCCAGAGTGGACTTGATACTGTCAGTCTGAATCCCTCTACGGGAAAATGGTTCCTTCCCCACACCATGCGAGCCTCATGGGGCTTCCATCAGGACCCCCAAATAAGGGTGGCCAGGGGCCTCGTGTAGGACCAAGTGATTTTCTGGGATTCATAAATAGACATGCACGTGGATATATGATGTATAGGAGATATTTGGGAGAAAGAATCCCTCTCTCCTGCCAGGCTCGCCGGTCTTGGAGCACATGAGTCTGGGTCGGTCTGCTAAGGGCCACCTTCTCTACCACATGCTTAGGAGCTTGCTTGCAGGACAAAGCCAAGCAGAGAACATGACCTCGTTGAGTCCCTTTATCCAGCCATTCCTGAAACCGTCTCCCTACATCACAAGCAATCCATTCCATTTTTTCCTTACGTGGTTTGAGTTGGACTTTTGTCAAAGCTGAAGGGATCCTGATGACCATATCGCAGTGGACGGCTATTGGTTAGAAGCTTGAAGCCTTTCAGAATCCATGTCCTCTTCCTAAGCACCCTCATTGTTTAGGAAAATCACCTCTCCTCCACTGAATTTATCTGGGGGAAATGTGGGTGCTGACACCATGTCCCCTTCACTCCTAGGTCACTGTCTGTGTCCCCACTAAAGCAGGGGAGCTGGTCACGAGTCCTTACCAAGGCTTGTCCTAAAACTCATCCCCATGGTCTTCCACGCCCTCCTTTTTCCTATCCTCATCTGAGGGATATAGAAGAGACAGGAAAGACCCCAAGACCCCAAGGGATCAGAGCACTGGAGAGAAGAGCCCGGACCCCTAAATGTCCGTAAGGAGTCGACCCATATTGAACTGTGACGTGAGTAAGAAATAAACATCGATTATGCTGGGCCACAGAGACGTGGGAGCTGTCACAGGGATGATTCTGCCTTGACTAATTCAATAGGGTGGCACCGAACCTTAGAGAGCCAACCGGGAGCCTTTATCCTAAGGGGGTCTCAGCTTTCCATTTGACCACGCATATTTATTGAGCTCTTGTTCTGTGCCTGCATAGACCTCCTGTGCCTCTGTCTTCTCCAAATGGTCCATAAGTTTCCCAAGAGATGGGTCTTTGTCTGTCTTCCTGTACTGTACTGCGGCCTGGGTATCTAGTTAAGTGCCAGGTGCACAGTAAGCACTCAATAAATATTGATGGATCAAATTTGAAAAATGAACAGATGTGACGTTCTGACTGTGCAGCTACATGGCACACTGGAGGTCCTCGGTCAGTGTCCAATCCAGACAGCTAAAATGAACTAAATAAAGACACATGTGAGTTGGGCATGGTGGTGCATGCCTGTAATCCCAGTACTTGGGAGGCTGATTCAGAAGGATCACAGGTTCGAGGCCAGCCTCAATAACTTAGCAAGACCCTCAACAACTTAGTAAAAGTCTGTTTCAAAATAAAAAAAAAAAATAAGCTGGGTGTGGTGGTGCACACTTGTAATCCCAGTACTTGGAAGGCCGAGACAGGAGGATCACAGGTTTGCAGCCAGCCTCAGCTACTTAGTGAGGCCCTCCACAACTTAGTGAGACTCTGTTTCAAAATAAAGAATAAAAAGTAGGGCTGGGGATGTAGCTCCCAGGTAGAATGCCCCTGGGTTCGATCATCGGTACCACACACATAAATAAATAAATAAATAAATAAATAAATAAATAAATAGGGCTGGGGGTTTCACTTGGAGATAAATTGCCCCTGGGTTCAATCCCAAGCACTAAATAAATGAACGAATGAATGAATGAATAAATAAATAAATAAATGGGCTGGACAAGGTTTGCAGAGGCAGGCCAGATTCTAGCAAGGACTTATCCAGCCCCAAACCCTCCAGAGGGTTCTGTTCTCCCTGGTCCCTGGCTGATCCTAGACTCTTTGCAGGGGGAAGGGTGGCAACTTGCCGCCTCTCCAAAGAAGCCCCATCCCAGAGGCAGGGTGAGAAGACACTTCAGGAAATAACATTTCCAAGTCTTGTGTGTGAGAGCAGACTTCTCACCCCTGCCCGGGTGTGGCGGTAGATGTGGGAGGTCTGTGTGCCTCGGGTAAAGCTTCCCTCTCACTCATCTTGGGAAAGGTTAACTCCTTGCACCCTGCTCTACGTGCTGTAGACGAGCTGCAGGGATGTAGCCCAAGACTCCCAGGAGAAGGTCCAAACTCCATGTCTGAGGAGCCACCATGTCTAAGCAGCATAGTGCAATCAATGGTCCATCGCTTGAGCCCTGGAGCCAGAATGCCCGGTCCCAATCCTGACTCTGGTCACTTATTAGCTGAGACCACGCGGTGTCTCTGAGCCTCGGTTTTCTCATCTATCAAATGGAATGAAAATAATAGATGGCCTCAAGGCTTTTCTGGTTTTTTGTTTTGTTTTGGTTCTGTTTCTTTTTGGCTGTGCTGGGGATGGAACCCAGGCCTGGTGCATGCTAGGCAAGCGCTCTACTCCTGGGTCACACCTCCAACCCCCTGACCTTATTACTTTGACAACTAAAGGAACGTGTGCTTATAATGTGTCTGCCTTAATTTCTAATATGGTAACTATCAACAGATAAGCAGACATAAACAAAAACTCCTCATTAATTTTTTTTGCGGTACCAGGGATTGAACTCGGGTATTCTACCTCTGGACTATCCCCCCAGCCCTATTTTTTTATTCTTTATTTTGAAACAGAGTCTCGCTAAGTTGCGGAGGGCCTCAATAATTAGCTGAGGCTGGCCGCGAACCCAGATCTTCCGGTCTCAGCCTCCCAAGTACTGGGATTACAAGCATATGCCACCATGCCTGGCCTCATTAATTTTTAAAGTGGTCCTGAGACTAGAAAGTCAGAAACTGCTGTCACATGGTAACTTCCCACTAAGCATGGCGCCTATTATTCCAGCACCAGTTGACCACCTCCCTTCTCCCTCCGGGCCCAGTTTGGACCCTGTTCTCTGTCCAGCCGACCAGTTAGGCACCTAGCCAAGGAGGCCATGCGGATCCTGCCTCCACCCCACTGGGTAGAACAGCCACCCCAAAGCCTGCTGTGTTACTACCCTTAACTAAATTGCACTCACTCTTCAAGGCCTGGCCACCTCGGCCTCCCTGGGACACCCGGCTGATAGACCAACCCCGTGAACCCCCGGCCCCTGAGCTCACCTCGCACTTGCCTAGTCTCCAGGGCCGAGGGCCCGCGAAGCTGGATCACTGCAGGGGGAGCCCCTGTCTTCCCTGATAGATTGCACGCTGCGTCTGGTTTTCATTCAGGACAGGTCTGACCTGTGCAATCCTGGACAAGTAACTTCGCCTCTCTGAGCCCGGTTTCTCATCTATAAAATGGGAAGATTATAATACTGGCCTTGCAAATCGTGTGAGCTTTGGATGGGCAAATGCATCTGATAAGTTTGCTAGGGCTGTCATAACAAAGTATCATGGGTGACTTCAACGACAGTAGTCGATTAGGGAGAATTAGGGAGATGAAGACCAAGGCCAAGACATCAGCAGGGTTGGTTCCTTTTTTTTTTCTTGTGGTACTGGGGATAGAACCCAGGGGCATTCTATCTCTGAGCTACACTCCCTCCTCAGCCCTATTTTATTTTGAAACATGGTCTCACTAAGTTGCTGAGTGCCTCAATAAGTTCCTGAGGCTGGCCTCAAACCTGCGACCCTCCAGTCTCAGCCTCCCAAGTGCTGGGACCATAGGCGTCGCCGCCACGCCGGGCAGGGTTGGTTCCTCCTGTGGCTTCTCTCCCAGGCTGGCAGATGGCCTCTTCTCCCTGTGTCCTCACAAGGTCTTCCTTCTGCGCGTCCTAATGTCTTCCAATAAGGACATTGTCGCATTGATTAAGACCCACCCTCGTGACCTCATTTTAGCTTAATTACCTCTTTAAAGCCCCTGTCTCCATATACAATCACATTCCGAGATGCTGGGAGTCAGGACTTCAGCCCATGAATTTTAACACGGTTCAGCCGGTAATGGCGTCTATAGCATTCTGTCCAGGGCTGTCACCTGTGACAGAGCTGTGCTCCTCTCTCTGCCACCACCAGAGCCTGGAGCTGTTGGAGTGGCCAGGGCCAGGCCATCCCTGTAGGGCTCAGTCACTGAGTGAGAGCTGCGCAGGGAGGGAGCCTGGGGCAAGGCTGTTCCCTCAACTGGACAGTCCCCCAAGGGTCTCTCTGCTAGACCTATGGGTGCCCACCGCGCCCCATTACCAGCTAGGTGACCTTGGGTCAGCCCCTTGCCATCTCTGAACCTTCATTTCCAAAGCTGGCCAACTGGAAAGCATGTCTTGCAGAGTAAAGATGGTTATCGGATGAGATCACCATGGTTATTTTAACTTGTGCAGCACCTACTTTCATTGCGTGCCCACTGTGCACCAGGTACTGTTTTAGGCTCTGGGGATATAGCCACGACCAAAACAGACACAACTCCCAGCCCTACAGGAGCCGACCTTCTCCTAGGGACCGGCGGACACTAAATAAGCAAGTAAAATCCATAGCGTATCAGATGGCGGTCGGAGCTGTGGAAGAGTAATAATTAAACCCAGAAAGGGGAACGGGAGGTGTGTGGGTGTTGCAATTTTAAATAGGATGGTCAGGGAAGGCCTGTCTATAAAAAGATTTGGCAAGGTGAGGGGCGACGTACACACCCCAGAGAGGAGCTTTGCAGGCAGAAGGGGCCGAGCGTGACTCGCATGTTCTGTGGTGTGCTGCTAGAGCCGAGTGAGCTGGGGGAGGCTGGCTGCAGGCAAGGTCCGAGAAGTGGCCGGGGTCACCCAGGGCAGGGCCTCGCAGGCCGGTGGAAGGACTTCAGCTTTTCCTCTGCGCGCAACGGGGAGCCACAAGAGTGCTCCCAACGCTGGAGGGGGCGTGACCTCACTTTGATTTTACTAACAGAGCATAACCCGGGTGACAGGTGAGATTGCAGCTGCTCCTCCATGTCTCTGCTCCAGCCGCCACACCCCCTAGCATGCTCCCGCCTGGCAGCCTCGCTCCTGGCCCTTGAGTCTCAGGCTAGACTCCCTCCAGGAAGCCAGCCCAGAGCCCCAGAGCTGCCCCTACCCCTCCCTTCCCTGGGGAGCCAGGAAGGAGTTAGGAGACAGGTCTGGGCACCCAAGTGCAGAGCTCAAATCCTCTGCTTGAACCGGGCGTGGTGGCGCACGCTTGTAATCCCAGTACTTGGGAGGCTGAGACAGGAAGACCCAGGTTTGCGGCCAGCCTCAGCTACTTAGTGAGGCCCTCCGCAACTTCGTGAGACCCTGTTTCAAAATAAAGAATAAAAAATAGGGGTCGGGGGTGTAGCTCAGAGGTAAAATGCCCCTGGGTTCAATCCTCAGTACCGCAAAAAAAAAAAAAAATCCTCTGCTTGGAATTTCTGTGCCTCCGTGTTCATCATCTATAAAATGGGAATAAAAACATCAGACCATGAAAACCCCACCTCTGCATTGTGTGATCACAGGTTACTGACCACCAGCACAAGAGAGAAAACATGAAACCCCCGCTGCCCGCCACCCCGGAGAAAGGCTCGCATCTTAACTCCCCACCCCACTCCCCTCGCCCAAGCCGCCCACATTTGCGCACAGGGGCTGGACCGCTGGACCGCTGGACCGAGGATGGTGCTCTTCACCTGCCACAGGGCTACGGGAGGAATAACGGGCCCCTACCGGAAACATCCATGTTCCCCAAACGTCAGCTGCGAACATGCCACGTGGGGAGGACCACTGTCCTCTCAGCCTGGGAAGGCACAGGGAGGGACCCACCGTGCTCAGCAAACGCTTATCAGAGTTGACCAGAGCCCAGCCAGGGGCGCAAGTAGGTCCTGATTAACTGCTTCCCAGATGTGCGGCCAGGGGCTGGCCACTTCACCGCTCACCTGTGCAATGGGCAGGTGAGGGGCGTACCCCGGGCTTCCGTGCCTCCGCTGCAGTGGGAAGCGTTGGAGGTTTGCAGAGGACACGGGGCAGGTGCCCCAGGGACTTGTTAGTACTCACCAACACCACAGTAGCACCTGGGCTGAGCAGACTTGGGAGTGAACTCTTGTGACTCTCAGGCCGGGGAGTCCCAGTGGAGCCCGGTGAGGCTCACCAGACCCAGGTGGACTACAGCGGCAGGTGGGGGCCTGAGTTGGGTCACTGTTTGTCCCCTGTTTGGAAGGTTTACTCTGTGTTCTGAGAGGAGTAGGACTCCCCAGGAGCCTCCCCCACTTCCATGTCAGGACCCAGGAAACCCACCGTCGGTGAGGACCTTCTCTGACTCCTGGCTTTGTAGGTGCTTCCTGAAAGAGCACTCACAACATGAGCCCTGCTCTATGCATTTTTTAATTTTTTGGCTCGGTGCTGGGGATGGAACCCAGGGCCTCATGCCTACCATGCGAGCACTTACCACTGAACCACACTTCCAGCCCCCTCTCTATACTTTTCTTGCACCACCTCCCAGAAACCCTTTGATACAGGTATTATATCAGCATGTTGCTGGTGGGGAAACTGAGGCACAAAAAGACTTCCAGAGTCACCCAGGTAGTAAGCAGTGGAGCCAAGATTTGAGCACAGGTCTGAGCCCCTGAGCTTTCTGCTTACAAGGCAGCCTGGGGTTAGCGCCTGGACCCCTTCCTAAACCAGACCCCCAGTGTTCGAAGCTGGGTCTGCCTCTTTGTTCTCCCTGCCTCAGTTTCCCTATCCCCAAGCCAGGAGTCAAAGGACCTACCCCATCAGGCTGTCGTGAGGATAAAGTGAGGGGCTGTGTTTGGAGTGACAGTCGATCCACAGCCACTAAAAGCTCTCTCTAATCCTAGCAGATTACCCCTCTCCTCGCGCTGTGCGCTGCTCCCCAGCGTCTGTGACTTTCTTCTTTCTCTTGCTCGCTGCCATCTCTTCTGAGGCATGTCTGTCTTGCTTTGAAAGGCTTCTCTTTGTCACTTTCCTGTCTTTCTCGCTCTCTTCTGGGTCCTAAATCCTGGCTCCGCATTTACATGCTGCACAAACTTAAGCAGAGCCCAGGGCGGCCGTCCTGGCAGTGATAGCCACAAACTTTGCTCTCTGGAAAATTGTCCTGGGGAACTCGCTGAAGACAGAGTCGCCTTGCACTCTAGAGAGCCAGGTTCTGTAGGTCCAGGGCGGGACAGGGAACCTGCATTCTTAACCACAGCCCTCCCTCCCCACTGTCAGCTGGTGTCCCCGCCTTGGGGAAGGACAGGCTGGCCCTTCCACTACACTCTGGGAAGCTCCACATTCGCCCTGTTTTTCTTCATCTATAAAATGGGGGTTCACAGAAATACCTCCCAAGGTTGCAAAGATAAAATTATTTGTCTGGAAACCAAACATAGTCTTTTTTGGGGGCTTTTTTGCTTTGGCTTTTGTATAATTTCTTTTGTTTCTGTCTTTCCCATTCTCTGTTCCTGGTGGTATCGTATTTCGTTCTCTCTCTTTTCTCTCCCGGCTTTCTACCTGAAAAAGGACCCAAGTCCAGAGCCCAAGAATCAAATAAAAGTGGCCCTTCTGTCAGGGCCGGAGAGCCATGACCACAACCATCCAAATGGCCCTGGGGCTCCTCCCCGCCTGCACCCAGACAGTCCCCCAAGACCCTGCAGCCCCCACAGCCGGGAAGCCCAGGGAAGATGGGGGAGCCATTGTGCGGGAATGGCCCTGCTGCTATGGAAACCAGCGCTCAGGAAAAGCTCGGAGAAGATCCATTCCAGGGAGCAGCCTGGCCTTGGGGGAGGGGGAGAGGCCAGACTCTGCACCTCGGACTCTGCCCCCCCATTACAGGCGGTGTGAAGCCGGGCAAGTCACTTAACCTTTCTGAGCCCTGCCCTCCCCGGCTGGCCGGGAGCCGCAGCCCCATTAGCGTGGGGTAATGCCGGCCCTGATGACTGAACGCCGCGCTGCGGCTTTCAAGCCTGAAGACGCGCCAAATTGCCGTTTGCTTTCATTACCGCCGGCTCGAAATATTCTAGTGCCAGCTTGCTGCGCGACCCTGAGCCACGCAGGGCCAGCAAACGATTTCCCTGATAGCATTCCCTCTCGCAGAGGCGCGGGGTCGGCACACACGCACACACGCACACACACATGCACACGCACACCCACCACCCATCCTGAGCTAGCAGCCAGCACCCCCTGACCCTGGCTGAGAATCGCTGGAGCCACAGATCCCCTGCTAGGAAGGGAGGGAGGGAGGCGGGAGCCACTGTCTCCTGCTCTCTCCATCTGCAGCGCCTGGGTCCTGGGATGCACCTGAAGATGCACCCAGGGCTCCCCAGCCTCCAGACCTGAGTCTGAGCTCAGCGGCCTGACCTAGGGGGCCCCGGCACCCCAGCCCTGTCCCCTGGCTCTGAAGCATCACTCCTGAGAAGGCAGGGGCTGTGTCTGTCTTTGTCCCCATCAGACACCCAGAGCCTGGGCCTGGGAGGACAGGACCTAAGGGCATGGGCTTGAATGGTGTGGGAACTGCCTGCCACCAGCCCCAAGGGACATCGGGCAAGGCCTTTACCCTTGTGTGTCTTGCTTTCCTCACACTGTCCACAGCAACAGACCATGCACATACACCCTCAAACACACTCACACACACAGCCACACTCCACTGGAGACAGGGGACACCTGGGGTCCCCTCAACAAGACACTTGCTTTCCTGTCTCCTTGCCTTTGCTCCTACAGGTCCCTCTGCTGAGAATCCACTTCCACGGGCTTCTCCAGTGCCCTGCCTCACCTCGCTAATCTACCTCATTTTCTTGGGAGCACTGTGACATGGCCAAGATCACACGAGGATCCGAGCCTCGGGGCACACCAAGCCTGGTGCTTCAAGGAGCACCCCACACTCCCCCAGCCAGCCGGGGTTGTTTGTTTGCCCAACGAACATTTATTACGCCCCAGGCAGGCTGCTCGGTGCTGGGGACCCAGCCATGAACAAGGCCAGCCGAGAATGAGAGAGCGCGCAGCCCAGAGAAGCAGACAGATGCTAAACAAGGAATTATAACGTGATGGATGCCAGGAAGGGAAGGCAGAGAGAGCCCCCGGGAGGGGACCAGAGGACGATGCCAGCGTTTGCGGTCTGAATGAGGTTTTGCAGCAGCCTTGCCCAAGGGTGGCCTGCCCTGACCGGAGGCTCTGCTCAAGGCCCCCAGGCCTGCAGACCTCACTCCCCTGGGGAGCGACCTCCTCCTGATCACCCGAGAGAAGGGCACTGAGAGGCGCGAGGACCTCCGGAGAGGCCTGGGGACGAGGGATGCATGTTCTTTAATCACTCACTGTGTCTGGGGTGGCTCTTTTCCTCTGCCGGGCCTCTGGGGCAGGTAGAATCAGCCCCGGTTTGCAGATAAGCGAACCAAGGCCCAGAAAAGTCCAGTGACTAGTGAGTGCCAAGCCGGGATTTGAACCCAGGTCTGTCAGACTCCAGATCTCCACGAAGGTCCTTAGAGATGAACTGGCTCCCGGGAGCCCAGCGTGTAGCCCTGTGGAATGTGCCTCTGGGTCGGCCAGGAGCCCACATTGCCCGTGTCCAGGCGCGACCTGCACACGGTGATCAAGTATTTTTAGCAACATGTGATAAGCCGCTTTGACGTCACAGTGGTGAGTGCCTATCCAGGAGCTTCCGGTTACCAAGCTGTGTGGCCTCAGGCAAATGGTCTCACCTCTCTGGGCTCCATCTCCCACCACACTGGCTCCCAGGTTCTTCTCCCAGCAGCTTTGCAAGTTCTTTTGTTCATTGGCCTGGACTCTTCCTCCGCACGCCTCCGTGCCTCCGCTCTCATGTCAGCCTTTCGGGGATACCCTCCTGATCGTCCCTCGACGCCCTCGGCCTGCTGTGTCTTTGTGTCTTTCTCCCTTGCACCATCACCAGCTCCTGCTCCCACCGACCTGCACGCACCGGACAGCAGAGGCTGCTTTGTTCGCTGTTATCTCCGCAGCCAAGGGCCTGGACCAGGGCCACCCAGAGGTCACAAGCTCCCGAGCTCGAGCCAGGCCTCCACGCCCCATGGCCTGTGCAGACCCTCTGGGCGGTGGCAGGCTCTGGCTCCCAGCATTCTGCCCCTAGCCTGGCAGATAGCAAGGCCTCTGCAGAGCATGTCCACGATGTCCAGCACGGCTGGCTTCGAGTGGATAATCACCTAGTCCTCCTCCAAAACACCGAGACTCTGTAGAAGGGGCCATGAATTCCCCTGGGCCTCCTCCACCAGCTCCGGGAGCTGGCAGGCAGTAGGAAACCAGGCCCAGGCTTGGCAGGGGCCTCGCAGGGGCTCAGTGCCGAGGGCCCGGGCCCTGCCAACCTCACTCCCCCAAACAGCCACCAATTGTCCCAGTGGCTCCCAAGTTCCCTGAAGCCCTCCCGGCAGCTACTCTCTCACGGGGACGCAGCTCTCAAAGGGACCCGCAGCCTGGCTGCTTCCGGCCACCACCAGAGAGGCTGGACCGGCATGGTGGTCCCAGCCTCGCAGGAGGCTCCAGGACTTCCAAGGCCTGCTGGGAACTCTCAGCCTGGTGCTCAGCAAAGAGCAGGCGAGGACAGATCCCAGGGCGGCCCTGTCCGCTCAGCATTTGTATGCAGGTGCAGGCCCCGAACATGAGCTGGAATCCATCAACAGAAAATAAACCGCTCAGGGAGAGCAGCCCTCAGAAGACAAATGCTGTGGGGCGGAGGTAACAGCGCTTGCAGAGTCTCAGACCCACCCCGGGGGGTCTTCATCCGACCCTCACAGCAGACGTGGGCAGCGTGGGCAGCGTGGACCTCCGCTTCTCAGAAAGAGGACCGAGGCCCAGAGGAGGGGGAGGGAAGTGGGGCTGACCCCGCCTGGATCCCTGCACAGCCACATCCCAAGCCCCCCAGAGGGGCTCCAGGGGCTGCTCCCAGGAGGCCGGTTTCCATGACAAAGCTTCATTTGTCACCCCCCAGAGCAGCAGTCTGAGTACAGCCACAAACCACCTGCATTAGAATAGGGTCCCTGGAGCTTTCTAGAAAGCTCATCCCAGACCCACCCAGACCTGCGGGGTGGCTGGTCTGCTCTTTCACAAGGCACACCTGAGCTGGCCAGACGACAGCTTAGAGACATTCGGAGCCACGCAGAGCTGGCCTCTTTGTCAGGTGGATAGAGCCCTGGATGGGTAAACACTGCTGCTTAGTGGGCATGTTCTATGTGCGAGGCCCGCTTCAAAGTGTCCCGGGCTCAGTTTATCCTCGGCACAACTCCGTGCAGGAGGTAATAGTATTACTTTTCCCATTTTACAGCTGAAAACACAGACACACAGGAGCTAAAGTTTCCTCCTACAATGTCGCTCAGCCAGGCAATGACAGAACCTGGATTGAAATCGGGGGGGCTCCAGAGCCTGTCCCTCTCAACCCATCTGGGAGCCCACAGTCTAGCGGGAAAGGAAGGACCATGCACAAAATTCACAAGAACATGCACTCGAAGGGGACATGCACGGGCGGGAGAATACCACGAGTCTCCTCACCCACAGAAGGGAGCTCGCTGGAAAGCCTTCTTAGAGGAGGCCCTTGAGAGCTGGGCTTTGACAGATGAGTAAGAGTTCGCTGGGCAGGTGTGGTGTTCTTAGCAGAGGAAGTAGCACACTAAGACGCGAAGGTTCGTTCAGAGTAACGTCACGTCAGGGCTACATGGATATGGAGAACTTGGTGACAAACAGGCTTTGATGAAGTTCTGGCTAAGGAGTTGGGCTGCACCCCGAGGACAACAGAGGTGTGGCCAAAGAGGGGAGGACCCAGTCTTTACATCAGGAAAGTCACCTGGGGCCAGGCCAGCTGGACAGGAGGCTGACGGACTGGAGGTGGGCCGCGCTGGGTGGCGACCGTGGGGACACTGGGGAGGCCAATTAACAGGACTGGTTGGGGGACGTAGACAGGGAAGAGAGGGAGGTAGACAGGTGTTTATGGAAATTCTAGAAACTGGCCAGGCAAAGGCACCAGGAGCCTGAGCAGGCAGGAGACGGAAGTCCCTTCACAGGCACATCAAGTCTGGGCCTGTGAGCACCAGGGGCGGAGTCCAGGAAGAAGTTGGAGACACTGGGTGAGGGTCAAGCCAGACCTTCCCGTCTGAGGATGGGCGCGGTCCCCCTCTGTCAGGGGGAGTGGGCGGAGGAGGGCTCTGAGCAGCATCTGAGATCCATGCTTTGGCCCTGGCAGGTGCCCCTGTCACCTGTCACGGCCATACCCTGCCTTCCTCTCTCCTCTTCACACCCTCTAGAGGTCTGTGTGTGTGGGGGCATCTGTCCTGCTGTCCTCTGAGAGTCATGCAACTGCTTGGGGGAGCTCTGCCTCCTCTCTGGGTGACGCTGGCACTAAATGTACACCAGGCCAGTGTGTGTGACACTGTGGAGTCCCGGGACAGCAGCTTCCAAGGGGGCAAGTTCTGGGAGCTCTCCAGCCTTACCCCAGCCCCACAGGTACACATCTGCTCCTGGGTCCCCCAACCCACCCCCCGACAGTGTGGCTGTGAGCAAGGCCCCTCCCTTCACCATCTGCATGAGTACCTAGAACCACGGACGCGAAACTGTTGGAGAAACAGGGTCTAACAGAAATACGTGGATGAAGCCTGCAGGATGTAGAGCTGGGTGTGGGTGTAGGTCCAGAACTAGACCCCATCTGGACTCCCACTAGAAGGCTACATAGCCTTAGAGGGGCCCTCCATACCTGCCCTGCACGATGGGGATCCAGGTCGTGTGCAGTCACGTGACAACTAAGTATGCAAAATACCTGCACACCGTGGGGCCTGCCGCGTGATCACTTTGAGCAGCAGAGCCCCCTGACCCCTCCTTCCAGGGCCAGCTCGGTGGGGAGGGCTGTGCCCGCTGCCCCGCCCCTCTGGCCCCCTGGACCGGGGCTGGAGCAGAGTGGCAGGAGGCCTGTGGGCTGGGTGGCTGGGAGATCCCAGCTGTAGAGCGAGCTCCCGCAACAAAAGGTATTTGCATCAGATAATGGGTAAAGTGTCTTGTTATTCCATTAACTGTGTAGCAACGCTGCGGCAGAGGGCGGGAGAGTTGGAAACCCGCTGGGGCGGGCAGGGGCTGGGATTGCTGACCACCAATTGGCCTGGAGGCTTCCTGGGGGCCCCCAGCAGGGAGGCTGCCAGTGTGCAGAGGGTGTGGATGAGGCTGGGACCCAGCTAGGGGTAAAATCAAGAAGTGCATCCCTGGCACGACTAGCACCAGCATCGCCCAGTCGCCTGACTGAGCTTGGAGTTCCTGAGTACCAAGGACTCTGGCGCTGATGACAGCCAGGGCAGGGGTAGGGTGTGGGGGGATATTCAGCCTCCTGGGCAAAAGCTGAGGTGCTGAGCCAGTGGGACAGGGGTTTGGATCGAGACTCAGTGCTTTTTGTTTTGTGGTTCTGGGGATGGAACCCGGGGCATTCTACCTCTGAGCTACAGCCCCAGCTCTGTTTTATTTTATTTTATTTATTTATTTATTTATTTATTTATTTATTTATTTATTTTTGCAGTATCGGGGATTGAACGCAGGGGCGTTCTACCTCCACGCTACACCCCCGGCCCTATTTTTTATACTTTATTTTGAAACCGGGTCTCACGAAGTTGCAGAGGGCCTCACTAGGTAGAGAGAGAGAGAGAGAGACAGGGAGAGAGAGAGAGAGAGAGAGCGAGCTGAGGCTGGTTGGGAACCCAGATCCTCCGGTCTCCGCCTCCCAAAGTACTGGGATTACAAGCGTGTGCCACCACACCCGGCAGCTCTGTTTTATTTTGAAACAGGGTCTTGCTAGGTTGTGAAGGGTCTCCTTAGGTTTCTGAGGCTGGCCTGCGATCCTCCTGTCTCCGCCTCCCAAGTACTGGGATTACAAACATGTGCCACCACGCCTGACGAGACTCCATCCTTTACAAGATGAGGAGTTGCACATGCATGGGGCCTTGTTGGGCTTTCTATAAAATGGGTCAATACAGCTGGGCATGGTGGTGCACGCTTGTGATCCCAGTACTTTGGGAGGCAGAGACCGGAAGATCCGGGTTCGTGGCCAGCCTCAGCGCGCATGCACGCGCACTTTCTCTCTCTCTCTCTCTCTCTCTCTTTTTCTCTCTCTCTACCTAGTGAGGCCCTCCGCAACTTCGTGAGACCCGGTTTCAAAATAAAGCATAAAAAAAATAGGGCCGGGGGTGCAGCGCGGAGGTAGACCACCCCTGCGTTCAATCCCCTGTACCGCAAAAAATAAATAAATAAATAAATAAAAAAGGGTCAATACCACTAGAGCTCATAGTTGAGGCCATGTCATTGATCATCTATAACAAAGCCCGTGGAGGCGCTCCTCGGTACAAGAACTTTCTAGGTGCTAGAAACACTGCAAAGAACGGCGTGGGTCAGGTCCACTCTGATAAAGTTTGCATTCCAGGTGTGACTGGCAGCCCCACCTTCCTTGGTGTCCGATGAGGGTCTGTTTCCCTCTCTGGACCCCTGGCTACAGGAGCAGAGCCTTTGGCCTGCTCTTCCCTCTTCCGGAACCTTCCCGCGACGGCTGTCACTGGGCCCCTGTCCACCTCTCACCCAGCAGTCCTGCAGAGGCCAGCCTTCAGAGCTGACCCCAGCGTCCCTGGCCGCAGGGTTTCCCAGAGCTGGGCGGGAGCTCTGCCATCCTGAGGGCCAGGCCATCTCCTACAGCGGCTTTCGAAGGCAGCCTGTGCCGCTGTGGGCCCCCACGTGGACCCAATCACACAGAATAGAACCACCTTTCCGGCTGGGACTCAGCCCAGGCGGAATCCCCCTTTCTTTCTCCACTCCTGACTCGGATATGAGTCAGGGAATATCCCATGAACACTTTTCCTCTTTCCTCCTCCCCAGCCACAAGAGCAGGAGCAGGCCCAGCCTCCAAGGCAGTGGAGGAGGAGAGGCGGGTCGCTGGAGCCATGCTCCACCTGCCCCTTACCTGGTAAGGTCACCCAGGGGCCTCAGACAACAGGCATCCCTTGCACCAGTGCCCGAGGGTCTGGCCTCGCGCTGGGCCTGGACTCAGGATATGGGCTTGATGCTTACTCCTGAAGCTGCCCAGGCCTCGCTCAAGGCCAAGTTCAGACAAGAGGCAATCAGGGGCTTAAGTGGCTGCCAGAGAAGGCCAGCCGCCCGGTTATTAAATATTAAGTGGCAAGAGCCTGGGGATGTATAATTGCAAACGAGACTCTGAAGCAGATGTTGCCAACAGCTTGGACCTGCGCTGGCAGTCGGGACCAACGGGGGATTTCGAGTCACCACGCCGGGCTCCTGGCAACTTCCCCGTATTTACCGGGTACCTGCTGGGTGCCAGGCCTCTAACTGGATGCTGCAGGTAGAAAGATTGACCAGACATGGTGTCAGCTTCAAGGGGTTCCATGTCTGGTGAAAAAGGCAGACAAAGTAAGCCAAGACTCACAGCCACAGGTAATCCTAGGGGTGGTGTGAGCCTGGGGAAATACCTGTTGGTGGATTGAGATATCAGAAGGGAAATGAGTTGACTTTAAAGGGTAATTCAATTGATTAGTCATTCAATGAACATTGAAATCTTTTGGGGGGAAGGAGTACAAGGAATTGAACCCAGGGGCATTCTACCTCCGAGCTCCCACCTCCCCCTTTTTAGTATTTTTGTGTGGAACTGGGGATCAAACCCAGGGGCATTCTACCTCCGAGTTACACCCCAAGCCCTTTTTATTTTTTATTTCAAAACAAGGACTCGCTAAGTTGCTGAGGGTCTTACTAAGTTGCCGAAGCTGGCCTTGAACCTGCAATTCTCCTGTCTCAGCCTCCCAAGTACTGGGATTAGAGGCATGTACCGCCACACTTGGCTCTCAGCGAACATTAATTCAACACCTCCAGTGTGCCAAATGTAGATTCTGGGAAATAAAGTATTACAAACTCTCTCATGGCACTTACAATGGAGTGGGAGCTGGGTTTTCACAGATGAATAAGGGTTCACACCATGAAGAAGTGGCCAAGAGGTAAAAGTCCATGCAAAGTGGGGCATTCAGTGTGGCTGGACACGCATGGGAGGGAGGGGATGGCTCAGAGGGGATCCCCTGAACCTGAAAAACCGCCCTGCTAAAGAGTTTGGGTGCGTCCTGTAGGATTTCAAGTAGGGTGGCATGACCTCCCTCCAGGAGAGTCCATGGCTCTCAGGCTCCTGGGAAAGGACACGGTCTGGTGTCTTAAGCTGCCATCCTGGGCATTAGGAGGAAGGAGGCCCCCAGTGGACATCCTGGTGAATGTGGCCGCCTGGTGAGCTGCCCATCCCCATCCCGGTTGGGCCACTCAGCCTCCAGCACTCTGGGAGGAGCTGGGAGGAGCGCGCCCGCCCCTTCACCCTCCTGCACCTGCAGCTTTGCCAGCTTCTGAAAACTATCCTGGGAACACAGGTGCCTTTGTGTGTGTGCTGGAGTGCAGGCCCTGTGGGAGGCGGCAGCGCAGTAACATGAGACCCCAGGCCATTCAGGCGACAAGTCCTGGCGGAGGGAGGGGAGATTCCAGTTCAACACCGCAAGAATGTCCCAGGGGCTGGACTTCCTCCACTGCCCTGCCCGGCCCACCGGAGCCAGGGGCGGACCTGATGAACTCTCAAGGTCGTTTCCTGGCCCCAACTCTCACCGCGAGACAGACTGCAAAGGAGGAAGGAAGAGAGGAACTGCATTTGAAGACGCTAAGGTCCCAAGAGGCTTCCCATCCCTGGATATGGCTCCAGGAATCTAGATGGTACTAGGTGGTGATTCTACGATTCTATAGATCTAAAATGCTGAGATTCTAGAATCCTGTGATTCTAAGACTAACATGGAAAGAGGAAGGAAAACATCATAGGCATGGCTTCCTTTTAATAAAATGCATGCCTCTGGAGAGAGCCCCACACCCATAACTCCCAAGCCAAGCAGGCTCGCTTCCCCCGTTCTGCTTTAAATTGTCTTCTCGCTCCTCAGCGCTGCTCATCTGCACAGCCCCCTCCGCGGTCCCTCCTCCAAGCCTGGCAGCCACACATTTGCCATCTGCATGTAACCCAGTGATTAGCACCACCGAGCGGGGGGTGGAGCCCTCGCTGCCTGCCAGGCAGCCGGCCTCAAGTCAACCCCACCGCTGCAAGTCACCCCAGCTCCCCAAAAGGGCTGAGGAGAAAAAGAGGGATGAGAGACGCACACACAGCGAGACGCCCAATGGGAGGCCTGGGGCTCACAGACATGCAGGCCACACACATCCACGCATACACCACTCACGCACATGCAAACCACCAAGGAGAGACAGACACACAACCCCACAGGGACACACACTGCAATGCACGAACATGCAGAAACACATAGACGTGCACAGCACACGTGGCTATTTGCGGCTAGACGTACACACACATCCGCACCCACGGAAACACAGCCACGTAGCAAAACATACAGTGCCGTGTACACACACACACACACACACACACACACACACGTGTGTATAGACACATGCAGACAAACCCGAACACGTAGATACGTGCTCAGAGCCACACAGACCTACAAGCTCCCGGGGGACAATGGCACGGAACAGTTGGCACACTCTCTAATGAAGATAGAGTCACCCTTCCTATCTCCATCTCCCACTCCCACCCATTCGTGGGACATTAGTTAGGGGTTACTGTGCACAGCACTGAGCTCTTGGGAGATCCCAGGGCTGACACAGAGGAGTGGAGATGGGGAGCAGTTCAGTCAGGTCCTGGAAGTTCCGAAGTTGCTGGAACACATGCAGGCAATTGGGTTCAGGAGACCATTGGCCAGAAAGGTAGTGAGCTTCCCACCACTGGAGGCAATCTAGCACAACAGCGGGTTCTGTGAATCAGACGGGTGAGTGTGTGCAGGGAGAATCCAAGGCCTTTAAAATACCTTCCAGAGCCAGGCGTGGTGGCACACACTTGTAATCCTAGTAGTTGGGAGGCTGAGACAGGAGGATCGCAGGTTCGAGGATAGCCTCAGCAACTTAGCGAGGCCCTCAGCAACCTAGTGAGACCCTGTTTCCAAATTAGAAAGAAAATTGGTCTGGGGGTATAGCTCGGAGGTGGAATGCCTCTGGGTTCAATTCCTAGTACCACACAAAAAATGAAAAAATAAAATCCCTTCCAACCCTGATGTTCTCTATTTTTATCAATTCCACTGGGCTTCAAGACAGTGGTTTTCAAAAATTTGTTGTATCACACTCCCTATTGGCTGGTGAAAACATTTTAAATATGCTCCCCCAATATATGCATATGCACTTATTTATAAATCTATTTCTATACTTTTTCACTAAAGTGTTATGTATTTGATAGAACATACATAAAAATAGAAACCCTTGAAATAATGTGATACACACACATAGATCATTACCTGCAGGGGAGCAGGAAGGTAGAGGTGCAAGGGGAGAGATGAACTTGTAGTGGGTAGGTCCTGTGTGCCGTGCTTTTGATATATATATGTTATTCCTTTGAATCTTCAAAATAGCCCTATAAAGAAGCTATCATGATTTTTCCATTTTCCAGATGAGAAACTGAATGACAGTCGGGCCCCCTGTAGCTGGCAGGGCTGGAATTTGAACCTGTTCAGGCTGGCTGGCCCAGAGCCCACTGGCCACCCAGCCCTGCAGCGGAGGAGGAGGGCTGGCATGGAGTCAGAGGAGGAACATTTGAGTTTTGGAAGCAACAGTTGGGAAGCCAGGGGCCGGGGGCCGGGGGCCAGGGGCCAGGGCCCGGGGGCCGAGGGGAAGGGCTGCAGACATCGAGGAGCTTGAATGGTAGCCATGCAGAGGAGCGGCAGGTGCGACCTCCAGCCCCAGCACAGCTGGGCCGGACACAGTGATCCTTTCCTCTAAGTGCTGGCTGTTGGGAGTGCGGTCCAGGTGGGACCAGCAGCTTCAGCCCTGGAGTTGGTTAACCGTGCAGAACCTCGGCCCTCATCAGGATGTAGGAAATGTAGAGCCTGCATTTAACATGACTCAAGTTTGAGAAGCCGGAACTACTTCTTCATCTGGCACGGGATGCTATCCATTGGGAGGCAGGCAAGCCCAGCCTGGGCCCTTCTTGGGGCTCCCTCCTCCCAGGGAGCAGGGGGGGGGGTCCCAGCTCAGGGTCTCAGAGAGTCCTTGGATGTTTGCGGTGGCTTTCAGGAACCTGTCCACCCCGCTCATCCTCCTCAGCCCCCCACCCTCGGTGGTCTCCATCTCACTCTGAGTAGGAGCCCAAGGCCTCTCCCACGAGGCCTGCCCTGTGCCGCACACTCCCGTCCCCACCCTCGAGGCCTGCCCTGTGCCGCACTGTCCCCTGTCCCCACCCTCTTCAGGGGACTTGGCGCTGGCTGCTCCTTCCCCTGGTGTGCCTGCTGCTCTCCCGCTCACGTCCTCCCAGAAGCTCTGCTCCCCAACAGCTCCCCAGGCACCAGACAGCACCCTGACTCGCCTGGCCAGTCTTCCCTCCGCCCCGCTGGAATGTGAACACTCTGGACCCCGGACTGTGACCGTCTCATTTCCAGCACTCAGCAGGGCCCTTGGCTCATGCTAGCTGCTCGATAAACATGGTGGTGGAATGGGGGTGTCCTGCCCCCCCTCCCCACCCCACCTTGTCCTCTGCCTCAGCAGCATCAGGGGCTGCGCGGCCTAGAGTGAGGGCAGAGGCCTTGGGACCCAGGGCCAGCTTCCCAGGCCACCATGAGGCCTGCCTGGGACCCCTGGCCCCTGCCCCAGTCCTGTGGGGGAGGGGCAGTCTCCTCTACTGGCCTGAGACCCTCCCAGTCCTCCCTGGTAATCACCGGGTTTTAGACTTTACTGGGGACTTGTGGCCCTGACTTCGGACACTCTTCTGCCTAAACCCACACAGCACCCATTTTTGGAGCCTATTTGCTTGCAACTAGGGAGAAGAAACAGTAGGAGGACGAACACAGGCGAACATCCTCTAACATGGCCCGTCCTGTCTACGGGCGGAGACCCAGGGCACCCCTTTCCCTCTGCACCTCAATTTTCTTATCTATTCCAGGAACAGCTGCTGCTTTCTTTGCTGAAGGAGGGCTGTCCCTCAGCGAGAGAGGAATGGTGGAACCATCCCAGTGCTCTGAGCCTTTGGGGCTGGGGGTGGGAAGGATGTGCCTTGGGGGGAAGGTAGAGGAAAAAGGGATTTGGTATCCAAAGATCTGGATTCTTTTTTTGTGTGTGTGTGGTGGGGGGATGGAACCCAGGGGCCTTCTACCTCCAGGCTATACCTCAGCCCTATTTTATTTTTTATTTGGAAACAGTCTCACTAATTGCTGAGGCTGTCCTTGAACCTGCAATCCTCCTGTCTCAGCCTCCCAAGTACTGGGATTACAGGTGTGTGCCACCAGGCCTGGCTCAAAGGTCTGGATTCTTCCCTTGCTTTGTCACGGATCCGCGCGTGCAGCCCAGGCACCCTCTCCCCGCCCTGGGCCTCTGCACTCATCTGCACAGATGGGTCGGTGAGTGGAACCAAGGAACTTTGGCCAGGAGAGGCGGCGTCTGGGCTCAGCCTTAGGCAGCGTGGCTGCGAGGCGCCCATGATGGGCCAGGCAGAAGGCTCTGGAAGGGAGTCCTGAGGGGACCTCCCAGCCCACCTCCCTCCTTGCTCCAATGGGGGCCACCTGCTCGCAGAAGCCACCAGAAGCTGCGCAGAGAAAGTGCTCTGCGCCGCTCGGGCTCTCCCTATGAGCCAAGCCGCTTCCTGCCGGGGACAGACGCTTCCTCTCTGGACAGGAATGAGGCCAAGGGGAATCTTGGCCTCCCTGCCTGGGAAGGCGGCCGGAGCCCAGGGAGGACACCTGTTCCTCGAGGCAGCCCAGGCCAAGCCAGGCCCTCAGGACGGAGGAGCCCGAGCCCTCCGGGATGGACCTGCTTCCTGCTCCTGTCACCGTCAGCGAGCCCCCAGGCCCTGCTCTGCGCAGGCAGGCCGGCTCCAGGCACGTACCAAGGACAAGCTTCTGCACGGAGCTCTGGATTGCGTGGGGAGTCACGGCGCCAATAAATATATCGCCTTTACATGCCGGAAATAGAAAGGCTTCCAAGGAAAATTAACAGGGAGAAGAGGATAGGAAGAGAGGGGACAATTTTATTTATTATTTATTTATTTATTTATTTATTGCGGTACTGGGGATGGAACCCAGGGGCATTCTACCTCTGAGTTACACCCCAGCCCTATTTTTTATTCTTTATTTTGAAACAGGGTCTCACTAAGTTGTGGAGGGCCTCACTAAGTAGCTGAGGCTGGCTGCAAACCTGTGATCCTCCTGTCTCAGCTTCCCAAGTACTGGGATTACAAGCGTGCTCCACCACACCCTGCTGGCAATTTTAGATAGAGTGGCCAGCGCAGGCTTTTCTGAGGAGGCAACATTCGAGCAGAAACACAGAGTTGGAGTAAGCTCTACAGCTAGCTGGGGAAAGACAGTCCCAGGCACAGACAACAGACAGCGCAAAGGGTCTGTGGTGGACACCTGCTGGGCATGCGCAAGGAATACTGCGAGCATGTACAGGGCAAGGGGGGACTGAGGGAGATCACATGAGCCCCTGTGAGCTTCTGATTGAAGGACAAGGGGGAGAGTCCAGGGAGGAAACGGGGAGCTTGTGAGGAGGTGGCCAGGTGGGGAATGCGGGTGCCCAGCCCAGAGCGTGCAGCAGGTGGTAAGGACTAGTGACATTCCTGGTTTATTTCGAAGGTGGAACCCAGAGGACTGGTGGCAGGACTGGGCACGGGGAGGCAGAGGAAGATGAGTCAGGGTTGGGGTGGACACCAAGGCTTTGCGTCTGAGGGGAAGATGGGCAGAGCGGGTGTGGGCATCATGCCCAGCCGCGTTTGCTGGAACGCTCTCTCTCTCTCTCTCTCTCCTTTCTGTCCATTAATTGTGCTTCAGGATGAGGAAACAGAGGCTGAGATCCACCCAGGATCACACAGTGAGGGCGGAGCCTGGAAAGGGCTGCGCACCTCTCAGCCACTGAGCTCTTGGGTCCCACAAGAACCGGAGAGCATTACAGTCCTGTGTCCCTTGACCGTTTCGATCAGACCCCTGGGCACCCGTGACCCACCAGCAGGCCCAGTGCTGCACCACACAAGGACCTGGAGATCCTCGAGCCAGCCCCCTGGTGGTGATGGAGACCCAGAGAGAGTGCTGCTGGGCGCCCCAAACTCCTAGGGCAGTACAAGTCAGACTGTGGGGGTGGGCGGGAAGAGGGGGCTGGGGAACAGGCACCCCTGGATTCAAAGCTTGGCTCTGTAGCTCTCAGGCTGTGTGCTCTTGGACAAGACGCTTAAGCTCCCAGACTCAGTTTTCTTATTTGTGAAATGAGGATAAGAATTGTGTTCATGGAAGAGAGTCATCATGAGGAGTCCAGACAGAATCTACTGATATCCTTCCGGGCTGGGCTTCCCGTACGCTCCTGATCTTATTAGGCTGTCAGCCTGGAGCCCAGGTCCAGGGGGGCGGGGGCTCAACTCAGCACAGCTGGGATCGGCTCTGGGTGGGGCCAGATCCCAGGAGCCTGAGAACAGTGTTTAGGGCCTGACAGCACGGTCCCACCCCTGACGAGCAGCCTGCAGAGTGGCTTAGTGGCTGACTTTTCCGGGAAAGCACTAATTACCACATGGCTCTCTGGGGTCTGGCTCTGTGATCTGTCACAGCCCCTCAGCCTCAGAGCACTGGCTGCAGTATTTGAGTGGGTACCGTCCTGCCTCTGCCTTCCCCTCAGGACAGCCCGGAAGCCAAGGGATGGATGGACTGGCCACGGGAAAGCTGGGCTGGGATCACCCCCCATCCCACTTCTGCTGGGGCGGAGGTCTAGTCAGTGCTTCTCAGAGTGTGGTCCCAGACCTGCCGCCGTAGCTTCACAGGGGACCTTATTAGAAAGTCAGATTTTTAAGCTGGGCGCCTTGGCACACGCTCATAATCCCAGTGCTTGGGAGGCTGAGACAGGAAAATTGCAGGCCAGCCCCAGCAACTTAGTGAGACCCTGTTTCAAAATAAAAAATAGGGCAGGGCATGGTGGTGCACGCCTGTAATCCCTGTACTTGGGAGGCTGAGACAGGAGGATCGCAGGTTAAAGGACAGCCTCAGCAAGTAGTAAGGGTCAAATCAACCTAGGGAGACCTTGTTTCCAAATAAAAATAAAATAGGGCTAGGGTGTAGCTTGGAGGTAGAATGCCCATGGGCTCAATCCCCAGTACCACAATAAATAAATAAATAAATTTAGTAAAAAGGGCTGGGGGTATAGCTCAGAGGTAGAACCTCCTGGGTTCAAACCCTAGTACCATGAGAGAGAGAGACAGACAGACAGACAGACAGACAGACAGAAATGCAAATTCTCAGACCTTATCTGAGACCTACTGAATTCGACACTGGGGGAGGGCGCAGGCCAGTGTCTTAACACTCTTCCAGGTGATGCTGAAATCTGCTCAATTTGGAAAACCGCAGCCCTGATTCCTGGGCAGCTGTGGGTGCAGGGCTGGGTGCAATGGAGAGGTGATTATAAAGCGGGGTGGGCTGAGGCACAGGCTTGCAGAGACCTGCCTTCAAATCTGCCCATTCCTTACCCTGTGAGATGGGGCAGATCATTTCTTTTAATGCAATATGTATTTATTGACAGTCTACTATTTACTATTGAAGGCTCTGGGCTGAGGCTGTGGGAAAAAATAATTTCAATGACCAATGTTAGCTCTTTTAACCCTTTTCTTTCTTCTTCTTCTTCTTCTTCTTCTTCTTCTTCTTCTTCTTCTTCTTTGTAGTACTGGGGATTGAATGCAGGAGCATTCTACCTCTGAGCTACACCCCCCCAGCCCTATTTTATTTCTTATTTTGAAACAGGGTCTTGCTTAGTTGCTGAGGGTCTTACTAAGTTGCTGAGGATGGCTGAGAACCTGCTATTCCTCCTGTCTCAGCGTTTCAAGTACTGGGATTACAGGCGTGGGCCACCATGTCTGGCATCATTTAACCCTTACAAGAAACCCTTAGGTAGAGCCAGGTGGTGGTGCACACATGTAATCCCAGTACTTGGGAGACTGAGATAGGAGGATTGCAGGTTCGAGGTCAGCCTCAGCAATTTAGCAAGATCCTGTCTCAAAATAAAAAATAAAATAGGACTGGGGTATAACTCAGAAGTAGAATGCCCTTGGGTTCAGCCTCCGGTACCAAAACAATGACAACAACAACAAAAACAAACAAACAAACAGGCATGGTAGCATATGCCTGTAATCCCAGTACTTGGGAGGCTGAGACAGGAGGATTGCAGGTTCGAGGCTAGTCTCAAGCAATGTAGCAAGACTCTCAGCAACCTAGCAAGACCCTGTTTCAAAACAAAAAATAAAATAGGGATGGCCAGTAAATGGATATAAATAAAAAAAATTAAAAAAATAAAATAAAATAGGGATGGGATGTATAGCTCAGAAGTAGAATGCCCCTGGGTTCAATCCCCAGTTCCAAAAATAGAAAACCAAAACAATAACAAGCCTTAGGTAGGGTCCTATCTGTACACGGGAGAGGCAGATCTCTGAAATAACTTGCCCCAGGGCTAGTCTGAGAGGACACTGGAGTTTCAGCCACAGGATCTGCTTCCACAGCCAGCCACGAGCCACTGGGCTGCACTGACCTGTGCAGCACTAAAACGAACGCACTAAAGGTGCATGCTGTGGAGACAAAGTGGGGAAGAGCACAGGGTGTCTCGGGGCAGGGGCCAGAGTGAGCACGCTAACAGGGTGGCCTGTGAACAGAGGCCTCTCAAAGTCTCAGCTTCGTCAGCTGGAAAATAAGGGTTGGTATTAGCACCCCCTCCCGTGTGGTACAAATGCATCACAAATCAAGTCTGTAAGGCGTGCAGATACTGAACAAATGGGGACTGTGGTTAATCTCTGGAGAACTGAGTTCAAATCCTGACTGGTGTGGCCACCCACTGGCTGTGTGTCCCGGGTAAGTCACTTCATCCCTCTGAGCCTGTTTTTATAGCTAAGAACTGGGAATGAAAGCTGCCATCCAGAGAGGGGCTACTGTGACCTTGGAGAGAACCTGCCTAAGGGCCAGAGAACCATCTGGGCTCTAAGGTCCTCCCTCTCCTGCCCCTGCCCCAAGGTCGCTCCTCTCCAGCCTGATCAGTCAGCAGCTTCCCCCCAGGGCAGTTGGTTCCCCATCCAGGCTGCCCAGGAGTCTGTGCTGTTTTTATTTTTATTGTTCTGGCTCCACAGCTGAGGCTTCTAACTCCAAATGCCTCCTCTTGCCCAGAAAAATAGGTCATTGGCAGTCCCAGCCTCCTGACAGGCCCCTCACAAAGGCGGCCTGGCGGGCTTGCCTGCTGACGCCAGCCCAGGGTTACGGGAAGTGGGGAGCGGGCATGGGCAAGGCTGGTGGCACGCAGAGCGGGCCCTGCAGGTCCCACCCCGCCCCTGAAGAGTGGTCCCGGTCAAGTCGCTCTGTCTCCGCCCTCACCTCAGGGAACCCAATGAAGTTGCCAGATCTTCTGTGAGGTGATGTATTTGGAGGGGCGGGCACACTCGAGGGCGCCTCCACTCCTGCAGAGGCCCGAAGCCCCAGGTACCTCCTAACATGGTTGCTTTCATGCCCAGGCCCCGAGTGCGCCCTCCTGCTCGTGGTCCTCGTATTCCTATTTCACAGACCGGAGCTCAAAATTGAAAAAATATTTCCGCCCAAATGGCATAAGCCAAATGAGCAGAAACTCCCTTCCTTCACCGTGCGCGTTCAAGTCTCTCCGTCAGACCCCTGGCAACCGGAACGGATCTGATGGGACATGTAAGAAGCAGATTCCTTGGGCCGCAGAGTGAGGAGTAGACAGCAGGGACAGGTAGAAGTGCGGCACCAGGTGCGAGATGGTGGAGGCTGGGGGGTTGCTCAGAGGCTTGGTTCTGAGTGTGATGGGAAAGCCCGCCTGCAGGGATGGCTGCCAGACTGTCGCCAGGAGTGACAGCGAAGAGTCCAGGAGCCCGTGCAGGCATGGAGCCGCCTCTGGCTCCCCATGTCACCTCCCTGTAGTGAGACCTCTCCTGGCCCTTTTCAAAACAGAACCTCACTCTCTGCAGCACTGGGGTGTGTGTGTGTGTGTGTGTGTGTGTGTGTGTGTGTGTGTGTGTGTAGGGGGCGTCCCTGTTTATTCCTCTCAGTCCTACCTATTCCCACCTGACAGGCTAAATATCTCACTTATTGATTTGTTTCAGTTCCTAAAGGCAGGGATTTTTGTCCCCCCCCCACACACACACTGCTTAACACAGCACCTGGCACCTAGTAGGTGCTTAATAAATATTGGTGCTTGTAGAAATGGATATGGACGAAGGCAGCTAGGCTGCCCAGGCTGTCTTCAACAGGAGTGACTGATGCTTATCGGTTATCTGCCATGATCTGTCTGTGACTTCAGGCAAGTAGGACACACTTCCTCAGTGAACACATCTGCCCAGTGGGCTCCCCGGCCTCTGGGCCCTGATGGTGGCTCACGGGTGATTTTATGTGGGTCGGGAGCAAGGCCCAGCGCGCCCCCCTTGGGGCAGAGGTGAGGATGAGAGGGCTTGTGCTGGGAAGCCCTGCTGAGCGCCTTTGCCAACGGTGCTGTACATAAATAGCAGGTGGTTCAATTATTATCCTTCCTAATCCCCGGTTTCCTAATCCCAGGCAGGTGTGTGTGTGTGTGTGTGCGCGCGCGTGCGTGCGCGCGCGCGCACACATGCACATGCACATGCCCTGGGGAACCATGAGCACAGCAGAGGCTTCTGGAAGCCCAGGGCAGGGGGCTGCCTCACCTCTGACCTCATCAGCTGGCCCTGCCCCCTCCCACCCAAGGGAGTCTGGTCTGGATTTTCCCAGATGCCTCACTGGGCATCTTCATGGTCCTGCCAGGTGTGGCTTGAAGAGTTGGAGCCCATCTTAGATACTAGGGCAACCCCAGAATACCCTTTCCTCGCCGGTACCCCAGTTCCCCTCCCTGAAGACCACTCTCGCTGGACCTACAAATCAATCATGGCACGCCCCTGCCGGGCCCCTCCGGGCCTCTTCCTGGACCGCCTGGCTCCCATTTTTGCTTTGCTTTTCCTGCTTCTCAGGGGAGACAACTTACCTGACCCCTATCTAAAGAAACGCAGCTGAATTCCAATACTTGGGAGGCTGAGACAGGAGGATCGCAGGTTTGAGGACAGCCTCAGCAAGTAGTGAGACTCTCATCAACCAAGCGAAACCCTGTTTCAAAATAAAACTAAAAATAGGGCTGGGAGCATAGCTCGGAGGTAGAATGCCCCTGGATTCAATCCTGTGTACCACACATACAAATAAATAAACAAAGGAACGCAGCCCCTCCTGCTGGCTCTCCAATCTGCTCCCTGTCCTCTACCAATTCTTTCTACTGCCTCGACTAGAACTTGAATTCCTGAAGGGACAGGAACCTGTTGTAATCTCCCAGGCCCAAAGAAATGAAAATTCCTCCTGGCACTTCAAAGCCGCCCAGAACCCCGTGGGCCCCGGGGACTGTTGTTAAACCCCTGCTTTCCGAGCCTTCTCCAAGCACTTGGTACATGCTAGGCTCTTTTTAAAATGTTATGCAAATATTAATTCATCGAATCCTCACAGTAGCCTTTTCTGGCTGGCTCTCTCACGTTGGCCTCATTTCAGATGAGGAAGCTGAGGTTCAGAAAGATAGGGTATTTGAGTCTACACAGCTCCTAAGGTGTGGTGGAGGAGGTGCCCCCAGGGACCATGTCCAGTGCTCTCAGCAGCTGAACCCTGCCTGCCTCATCCGAGGGAAGCAGAACCAGGCTTTGGACCAAGAAGCCCCTGAGGGCGGGGGTCACCACGCAAAGGTCTTAAGCCTGAGGCACAGAAATCCATATTTCCTTTCTACCCCAGGCCTTGCTGTGCGGCCTTAGGCGAGTTTCCTCCCTCTCTGGGCCTCAACTCCCTCTCCATTTAGGGACGGGGCCTTCTCTCACTTTGCTTCATTTTGTGGTGCCGCCCGGTGAAGCAAAAGTGAGGCTCTCTGAGCTTATTTCCAACTCAGAAACTTGCAATTAGTGGAGGGTCTCGAACTCTCTGTCGCCTTCCCTTCTCCTGCCAGATGACCACAGCACCCCCGCTCCCCGGCTGACCTGGCTGCTACTGGGAACCCAGCACCTTCCTCAAGGGAAAGCGAGTCTGAGCATGGTTGCTCTGTCCTCTCAGGTCCCGGCCGCCCTCCTTCCCTGCTTCTTCCCCATCGCCTGTCATCTTCCTGGATCTCAGGCCTTGCAGCGCTCCTCGCTGGACACGCACGCCTGCCTGGGCGCTCCGCACCCCTGGGTCTGCCCTCCGCGACCGAGAGGTCCCTGCCGGGGGGTCCCACCTCCCCGCAGCCCCGGCCCCCTCGCCCTGCTTCCCCGCCACAGCCCCTTCCCGCGCCTCTCCCCAGCGCCTCTTTCCCAGGCGGCAGCGAAGTCCTTCCTACACACACGCTATTTTTGTATCCTCGCTCTCGGCTTCCTCTCCCCTTCCCGCTGCATCCACTTCCTGCGGGCTGCACCTCGGCCCGCCGGCCGGGACTCGCGCCCCTCGCCCGCGCCCACCGGGCGTCCTGGGCGCCGGGACCAGGGGCAGGGCGGCTCGGGGAGGGGCGAAGGCGCAGCGCCCGCCCCCTGCGCGCCCCACTCCCGCGCCGCCTCCAGCCTGTCGCCGGCGGGAAGCGGACGGACGGGGCCGGGAGTCGGAGGCCGGGGCGGCCGGCGCAACTTCCCCAGTCCACCTTAAGGGGACGATGTAGGCAGCTCCCGCGCTGACCTTAGGAAAACAAGTTTGCGCGGCGCGGCGCGGCGCGGGCGGAGCGGAGCCGGGCCTCGGGCAGCCTCGGCGGCGCGTCCTCCGCTCCCAGCCTCGCGGGGCGCAGGGCCGGCGCGGCGGGGCATCGTGCGGGCGGCCCGGCGGAGGCGGCGGCGGCGGCGGCGGCGGGCGCGGGGACCGCGGCGGGGGTGGCCGCGCTGTCCGTCTGGGTCGGCGCGCTCGCTCCCCGCTCCCTGCGCGGCTCCGCGCTCCGCCCGCTCGCTCGGCTGCCGCGCTCTCCCGCGTCCCCGCTCCGGCCCTCGCGCTCCGGGTCTGTCCCCTTCCCGATCCCCCAGCTCCCCGGGGAGGGGGGCTCCCCGACAGTCGCGGCG
This sequence comes from Glis glis, assembly GCA_004027185.1. Classification (NCBI taxonomy): domain Eukaryota; kingdom Metazoa; phylum Chordata; class Mammalia; order Rodentia; family Gliridae; genus Glis; species Glis glis. The sequence goes on along the minus strand of PVJS01001367.1, from coordinate 44,212 downwards.
GCGGCGGCGGCGGCGGCGGCGGGGGAGGGGAGCCTTAGTCATTTCCCCGCTCCAGCCCGCGCCGCCCGCCCGCCCGAGCGCGCTCTCACCGCCGCTCTCCTCCTCGCTCCGCAGCCGCGCGCGGCCCATGGAGCCCGCCGGCCCGGCCCCCGGCCGCCTCGGGCCGCTGCTCTGCCTGCTGCTCGCCGCGTCCTGCGCCTGGACAGGTAAGCGCCCCGCTCCCCACCGCCGTCCTCCCCGGACTGCGGGCTCGGGCCTCTCAGACTGCCGCCCCGAGCCGCCGGGCTAACGTGCAGCCGCCCCAGGGGGAGAGAAGCTCGTCGCCAGGGTTACAGATGCAGAAACTGAGGCCCAGAGAGGACCAGCGACTTGCCCAAGGTCACACAGCCGAGGCTAGAACCCAGATAGTACTCTTCCTATGAAGGTCTGTTGCTCTAGACGGTGACAGGGTGGCACCGTGCGGGCCACCTGGACAGACAGATGAGTTGGTGCACCCGGCCCCTGCCCAGTGGGATGGGGGAGGCAGGCTGGCAGTGGCTCTCAGGACAGGGCACCCTAGAAGCTCTCTCGGTAGACGCATGCTTTCCACAGGTTAGACTCCGGGGTCGGGAGATGGGGTGGGGACAGAGGTGCTGCCAGGATTGAAAGAGAAACGGGCTGTTGGGATTAGGAAAGAGTGATCCCTCCCTCCGGTGCGCAGAGTCAAGCTGTGTTCCTGTGTATGCGGAGAGGGAGGGAGCGAGGGAGGGAGGCAGGAGGCCCGTGAACCGCCGCGATCGCCTGATCTCTCCTGAAATCGCTGGATGGTCCCCGCGGCGGGCGGCAAAGCCTCTGGCTGGCTGGGTTCCCTCCGAGCTGCTTTCCGGCTCCCCCCTTCCCCTGCCTTCCCTCGGCTTCCAGGCAGCTCCCTGCAGCTCAGGTGTTGTGCGGGGCTGTTACCTGTGGCTCTGAGCATGTCTTTTTGTTGGCCTACATCAAACACCTGGCTGTCTCTGGCAGGCAGGCAGGCGGCCGCTCTGAAGGCGACCGCGCGATAGCCAAGGGGTGAGGTCACCGCTCAGGAGTCCGGCTTTTTTAAAGGGTTTTTTTTGCAGAACCACGGGTCCCCTGGGAGGGTGTGAGGGGCAGAGAAATGGCGTTAAAGGAGTTAGGGAGGGAGAGAAGAGTAGGGATCTTGTGTGGTGGCCTCTTGAAGCTGTCGTGGGGTCCCCGCACCTCCCACCCCCTGAGCAGGGAGGGAGAGATGAGCTCAGTATCCCCCCCACCCCTGCATTTGCCTGGAGACTGGTAACCAGCTGATAGCAGTGAGAAAAAGGAGAAGTAGCAGAGTGGGTGGGAGGAGAAGTGGGGGATGGACAGCAGCTTCTCTGGAACCCCAGGAACCCACGAGATGCCCCCCACCCCAGTTCTTTTCAGTTACATTTGGGTCCTTGCTGGGCCCACGGAAGTGCTGATAAATTTCCTCTCTCTCCCGAGAGTGGATCTCGAGCTATCCTTCCTGCCCGAGCCAGCCATTTGTACCCTGCAGAAGTCCGAGCTCCTGGCCTGCCATCGTCCCCGGCTTGGAAATGCACAAGTGTCTCTTGCAAGTGCTTAATTTTCCTGAAGCGGGGAACTGGACCCAAGTTAATTTCTAAATGTCTATTCCAGACCCTTCTCCGACCAAGACCCTGTGGTTCAGTCCCTGGCTAATGAGCAGGGACGCAGATTAACAAGTGTTCGGCTGGGCAGGCTGCCTCTGCCGGGCGCTGACCGGGAACACCAATACCAACACCTTGCCTGTGAGCACATCTCCCCCCTTGCCTATAAAAACAATCTATAAAATGGTAAAGATTGCACCATAAAACTTCCGTTCCAATCCATTCAGCATCAATAGCCTGAAAAAGTGGGAGCAGCACAGGGGCCCAGATTCACTTTGAAATAAATAAATCTTTGGAGGTGAGGATGAATTTTTTGGTTGGGGGGGCGGGGTGTGGCCCTCGAGCTTCGAGCCTCCTGGCATCCCTCACTCTGTTCTCTGGGGTCCTGGACACACCCTGGCCCCTGGCGTGGAATTTACCCGGTTTGGAGGATGGGGCTTTAGGCTTTAGGCCTCTGCCGCCATCATTGGGGGCACAGAATTTATGACAAAGCAGAAGAGAGACGGGATAGAAGGGCAGGAAGGTAGAAGAAGGCACTTGTCCAATTTCCTAAGAAAATGGATTTGTTCGGGTGAGAAACTCAAATGTCAGGCTTAGGCAGGAAGGTGGCTTTGGATTGAATGACTGCTGGTGTCTCAGGCAGGACTGTCACCCTGGGAGGCGTCACATGACCACTGTTTGGGGGGGGGGCTGGTCATGTGCATGATCTTGGTTGGGGGAGGCAGGGGAAGAAGTTTCTCAGGATTACGTTTGGCACTAACGCTGCCAAAGGGAACTTCTAAAAAGATCCTGGTGAAGTCACCACCCTGCCTTCCCAACATCAGGCCCGAGGGAGATTGGGGACACCTGGGCAGCCTGATTCTGGGCAGCAGAGCCTGACACCAAGCCTGCAGGATGCTGGCCTGGCCCCGCCCACGCCTGGGGACCTCTGAGTCACCTCCAGGCCGACCTCAGATGAGCTCCTTGGCTCTGGCTGGAGGAGGTCAAACCGAGCTGGGCTTCAGACTTTGGGGGGCAGCTGGGCCTTTCCAGTAACCCTTACAAAGAGGGTGGCATGTGGGTGACTCCTGAGGGCTTTCTCAGCAATGATGAAGTTAATTTCACTTCTTCATTGGAAGAGAAGGGGGTAGGGGGTGGGGGTGGCTCTGACATGCCCAGGCTGCTGGAAGGGCCTTTAAAGCCGTGGTGCACTCTGGGTACGTTCTGGCCAGTAATTATTCCTTTACCAACCCCGTGGAGACGCAGGGTGTGATTCACTCCTCTCCTCGCAGTCAGTCGTTCGGCACCGGTGAAGTCCTGATGTGAACCGTGGGGGAGGGGGACCGGTGTTTATTAAATAGTTAACCACGTTGCTCGCTGTGTGCTTTGTAATCTCATTCATCAGCGAGGTGTGAGTTGGCTCTTATCCCCATCTTACAGATGAGACAAATCAAGTCCAAAACTGGGGACACAAGTTGTCCACGGGGAGTAACTAGGAAGGGAGCCAGGACTTTGAATGCAGGCCTTCCAGCTGGAAGAAATTAGTGACTTCATCAGGATTACTTAGTCCAAGCTGGGGGGCGGGGGGGGACAGGAGCCCCTCCAGGCCGAGGTGGGGAGTCCTGGAGAGATTCCTCCTCTGGGCAGAAGTATTTGACTGAGTCACAGGCCCCTCTCTGAAAGTCCACGGAGGGTGGGATGCAGGCGCCCCTGAGTCCTCAAGATGACAACACATGGGAGGGGTGATGTGGCTCCTGCAAGAGCCCCCCATCTGGGCTGCGGAGCTCTGGAGCCCCCAGAGCTGGAATGTTCCTCTCTGCATCTTCCTGGTGCCCTTTGCGACAGATGGAGAGGGGGTGTGCGAGAGGAAGGGAGTCTAAAAGTGTTGTGCGGATCCCACACGCTCTCCCTCGCTCGCTGCTTCCAATGGCTCTGTGCGACAGGTTATTTTCTTATTTGTAGTCTTGGGCTGATGGAAGCCCCCTCCCTCTCTTTTTAAATGTGCTCAGATTTCTGGGCTGTCAACACAGCTCTGATCATGTCACTACCCAGCTCAAAACTGTTGCGCTGTTGGTCCAAGTTTTCTTGAAAAAAACGAAAAGCAACAGCAGGCCTGGGCTTCCTCCCTGACAGGCCTTCTTTCTAGACACATGTTTTTCAACAGGCTGACCCGCTGAGACATTGCGGGATAGCAGGGCTGCCTCCCTGCCGACCAGCACGTCCCTGGCTACTCACACGGTAGTACCTAGAAGACCCTGGGAGTCCCGCCTTGGAGGATCCCAAGCTGGACCATTTTGCCCCAGGGTTCCCTGAACATGTGCACGAGATGCATTTGATTGTTAACACGTTCGTGTGTGGCCTACCCCTGTTTGGTAAATGCTCTGGTGCAGATCCATGCCCTCAGCTAAACTCTCACCTCCTACCTCTGCCAGCAGAAACACCCTTGCTGCCGGGCACAGGGCCTGTAATCCCAACAACTGGGGAGGCCGAGGCAGGAGGATCACAAGTTCCAGGCCAGCCTGGGCAACTTAGTGAGACCCTATCTCAAAATGAAAAATAAAAAGGGTTGGGGATGTAGCTCAGTGGTAGAAGGCCCCTGGGTTCAATCCCCAGTAGGTAGGTAGGTAGGTAGGTAGGTAGGAAAGAAGGAAGGAAGGAAGGAATCTCCTTGTCTTCCTGTGTCTGAATCCTGCTCATCCTTCAAGGTTCAACTTGGTGCCTTCTGTTCTAAGGGGTCCTTCCCCCTTGATTCCCCCGGGATCTTACCTGCTCCTGTCTGAGGCTGCGTATTGCTGCCTCCTGGGTTTGTCACCGTGCGCATGCGTGATTAACTCTCACAGGTGCTTCTGCCCCCTTAGCCACTGCTTAGCCTCTCCATAGTCTGGGACTCAGACGGCGGCGGCTCTGAGACCCCTGGGTGTCAGTCCCCGCCCTGCCACCTGCTTCAACAATTACTGAACTTCTCTGGGGCCCAGTTTTCTCATCTGTAAAATAGGATGATCTTAATGGCTGTATTTCGAGGACTAGGTCTGTTAACACGCGGACGATGCTTGCAGCGTGCCCAGTATGTAGTTGGTGCTCAGTCCATATTAGCCATCGCTGGGGTCCTCGTTCCACTGGGTCTTGATGTCCTCATCTGTAACACTGGAACTGACTTTTGGGAAGCCTCTGGCCCAGCGCCTGGCACACAGTGGGTGCTCGGGAGACACCGAGAGCAGCTGGCTGAGGGACTGACAGTGTGGCTCAGCCTGACATTCTTCCCCGCAGCTTTGATGCTGTTGGGGGATGGACAGGTGGAGCCGAAACCCAGGCTGGCTTGATTTAATTGCTGTTCCCGAGACCAAGTGCTGTGGGCACAGCTTCCTCTAGGTGTCTCTGTCCGGATCCGCAGGTCTGGAATGGTGGATTCGAGACCGCCGGAGCCCTGTCCTCTGCAGCCGGCCACAGAAAGGGACTGGCAGATCCCCGGCCAGGCCTGGGTGGGCTGCCAGGCCTCCTGTGGGCCGGGCCAAGGCTTTTTAAAACTCGGCAGCGCTGGGAGTTTCCACTGTCAAAGCCAGATATCTGGCAGGATCCTGAATTCCGTGCGAAAATACTAGAGTAATAATAAGAATCATCACTTCCAGCCAGTTATGGGCTTGGCACTCAGCGTGTGTGATCCCGGCAGAACGCGCTGCTTCCCCGGGTGGTATGCATCATCACCATCTGACTTGTTTGGCCGGCGAGAAAACTGAGGCTCAGAGAGGTGAAGCAACTTGCCCAAGGCCACGCAGTGCCAGAATCAGATGGCCACCCACATCAGCCTAGCCACAGAGCCTATGCTGTTATCCGTGGCGCCATTCTCTAGACACCACTAGTCTTGCTTGGCAGGTAGGGAAACAGGCCCAGGGGTGCTGGCATCCCGCTGTCTTGGGGTCCCTGTCATATTTCTCTGGATTGGAGTATCCTCCAGGAGGTGGGAGTAGCGGGTGTTACCAGGATGTGTTTCTGTCCCTGTACCGGCGAAGGAAGCATCTATTTTGACAGCTGAAACGGTTTTCCTGTTAACTTCCAGCGTTCCTGGCACGGGCCTGGGGACGGAGCCCTCGCAGGATGGATTGTCCCTGTCAGGTGCCTCGCCAGGCCCCGTCCAGGAAGATGCAGAGCAGCCGAGCTGGAAGTCAGACATGCTATAGAATCGGTCCTTTGTGTCTGTGTGACTTCCTGGTACATCCACCTGGGGCCTCAGGGTGTTCAGTGCTGCCGATTAGCCCAGGACCCCGAGGAGAGAAGGTGCTTGGGTCAGGAGGGAGATGGCAGCCGGGAGGGACCTCTGGGGTGGGCAGCGGGCGATGCCTGGGCTGTCTCTACTGCCCAGTCTTCAAACACATCTTCAGTGTCCCCAAAGTGGAAGTCCACAGTGGAAGGAAATACTCAGTTATATGTGCCTGGCGCGAGCTGAGCCCGAACACGTTACTTCTTCCCTCTTTTTATTTTGGAAAATTCCAAACATGAAAATGAGCAGAGAGGATGCAGCGAGCCCCAGCTTCGATGCTGACCAGCTCGCTACCATCCCTCCCGTTGCACCCGCCCCTCGCTTTGGTGGGCCTGGGCAGGGGGTGCTGCAAGGCCAGTGCTAGATACCCAGTGCCATTTCCCCATCAACGCTCTGCTGTGCCGCTCTGTCTCTCTCTCTCTTTCTCCTTTTGTACTGGGGATTGAACCTAGGAACATTCTACCTCTGAGATACATCTCCAGCCCTTTTTATTTTTTGTTTTGAAACAGGGTCTTGCTAAGTTGCTGACGATCTCACTAAGTCACTGAGGCTGGTTTTAAACCTGTGATGCCCCGTCTCAGCCTCCCCAAGTACTGGGATTACAGGTGTGCGCCACCGCGCCTGGCTTGCTTTGCATCTCCTCATGGCCCTGTTGTCTCGACCTCACAGGGAGCCCAAAGCATGGAGTTGTGCTTCCCAGTCTTGCAGATAAGGAAACCCAGGCTCCCCAGAGCCAGCTGGGCTCCTCCCTAGGTCACGCAGTCAGTGCGAATTCAAGCCAGGATCGCAGCCTCGGCTGACTCTTACCCACGCTGCTGTCCTTATTGGGGTCATTTTAATTTTAAATATTCATCCCAAATATTTTTGAGCATCTGCTTATGTGACAGAAGACCAAGCATCTCCCGTGTGCTCCAGGTGCTGGGAGATACAGCTGCGAACAAGACGGACACATGGAGCTGACGTTCTAGTGAGAGGGAAAAACAAACCCAGGAAACAATGAAGGCGGGTGCTGAGGAGTGCTGGGGAGGAGTGCTGGGGAGGAGTGCTGAGGAGACTGCAGCAGGGGGAGGAAATGGAGGAGGTCGGAAGGGGACAAAAGAAAGGTTTCTTGAGGAGCAGAGTCCTGGTGAAACTGAGGGGCGGCCGTGGGAATAGGAGGAACCTTCCGTACCGAGGAACGGCAAGTGCAAAGGCCCTGCGGTGGTCCAGGAACAGCAAGGACACCAGGGTAGACGGAGTGGAAGGAGACAGGATGGGGGAGTTAGCAAAGGTCAGGGCTGGACCAAGTAGGATCCAGTTCAGCGACTGCCCTGCCTGGAGCCGGTCGGGCCATGCGACAGGACCATGAGACACCATCTCATTCACTTCTCACCGTGGATCTGTGAGGTGGGAGCTATTAGCACAGAGGGAGAAACCAAGACTCAGAGTGACTTGCCCAAGGCCACACAGCTTCTAAGTGCGGAGCCGGGAATTCGGCTGCAGCACCCGCCCTTGCCCCCCCAGTCTGCCTGCGGTGGCTGGCGTCAGTCTATCCTTGGTGCTGCTTCGCACCTCTCCGGGGTTTCCACTGCTCTGGTAATGAAGTCAGGGTGCGTACCATGTGTTTTCTGGAGCACAGTCTACCTCTCCAGCGTCATCTCTCACCACTCTCCTTCCCCCGCGGCCTTCATCCTTGGCGGAGGCTCCAGCCCGCCCACCGCAGGGCCTCTGCACTGGCTCTCCCCTCCTGCTGGGACACTTCCTGGCCTTTGCTTCCGCAGCTTCCTCCTCCCATACCTTCCCAGCCACCACATTCTAAGAGAGGCCCCCAGTGCGCCTAGCGAGTTCTGTATTTCTGTGTTTCTGTGTTTCGCCATCTCTGCACTGACTGCCTCCTTCACTAGGATATAAGCTACACGAGAGCAGGCACCATGTCTGGTTAATTCACTGCTGGGCCTCCCATAACCTTTGCACCAAGTCTGGCCAGCCGTACATGGGTTAACTCCTATTGGTTGAGTGGAGGAACAGGTGGGTAGAAAATTTCCCTTTTATTTTATTTTGCAGGGCTGGGGATTGAACCCAGGGTCACTTTACCAGTGAGCTACATCCCCAGCCTTTTTTATTTATTTATTTTTTGAGATAGGGTCTGGATACATTGCCCTACGCAGCCTCAAACATGCGATTCTCCTGCCTCAGCCTCCTGAGTTGCTGGGATTACAGGTGTGCACCACCACACCTAGCCCCAAATCTCCCCTTGAAAGAGGAGGCTCAGACCCATGAGGTTGAACAGGCAAAGCTGGCGTCCTAACTGCCACATAGTCCCACTGCTGCGGCCCAGGGCATTGCACAGATCCCTGCCCATCGTTCTAAAATACCAGGAAGCAGAAGCTGGGCACGGTGCCCACACCTGTAATCCCAGTACTTGGGAGGCTGAGACCAGAGGATCACAGGTTCAAAGCCAGCCTCAGCAACTTAGTGAGGCTCTCAGCAATTTAGTGAGACCATGTTATCAAATAAAAATAAAATAGGGGGGAGGCGTAGCTCAGAGGTAGAATGCCCCTGGGTTCAATCCCTAGTACCAAAAAACCCCAAAAACCAGGAAACACAAAAATTCCCTGTTCCAGGAACAGTGTGGGGGAGGCAGCCAAGAAGCCTGGGAATTTGTATTTAAAATTCCGGCAACACAAAGCTGCCTGCCCCACTTCAGACACCATGATGAATGAGCAGGCGCTGCGGACCGTGACGCGTGGCAGGGCGAGTGCGGCCCGCCCTCCGCCAGGGTTCAGTTTGGAGGACCCAGCTTGGGGTCAGCTCCCCTGCGAGGGTCATCATGGCCTGGGCGGGGCAGGGGTGGTTTGGATGGACGAGGTGCAATCAGACCCCTCGCAGGGCAGGCTGTGACTTTGACCCCGAGGTTGCGCCTCCCTGAGCCTGTTCTGTGCCTGCAGTGGGGTGGGGTGGTGACAGCCGTCTTGCTGGGTCCCTGCAGAGGCTCGGTGAAGCCTGGCGTGCTCTGGCCAGCATCCGCGCTCGTTAGGCCCGGTCACTGCTCCTGTTAATACTGTACCATCATCATCTTGCAGGTGGAGTCCCCGCTCTGTCACTTAACAGCAGGGAGACTGAAACCTGCTGCTCTGGGCCTCAGTTTCCCCTTCGGCACAGTGGAGGCTCAGCTTGGTCGCGCTCTTGCAGGTCTCTATCGCTTCTGACGCTCTGGCCTGGGCGCCCTCTTGCCCTCTGGCTTGTCTGGAGGAGAGGCGGTGCAGGGCCACCCGCTTTGGGGCCCATTACTGAGTTGGAGTGGCTTCCCTGCTCTGAGCCTCGGTTTCCCCATCTGCGAAATGGAACCGCTCCCGCTGTTTCTTCCCTCCAGGGACTGTGGGGGTGAAGGGAACTGAGAGCCGTGGAGAGTGCTTTTGCGAGCTGCGAAATGCTCTATAAAAGGAATCCGTGAATAGTGTCAGCTCAGGGGAAAAATCCTGTCCAGAGACTGTCTGCTGTCGGCAGCAGAGTGTGCTGAAACCTTGGCAAATGTCGTTTAATAAGTGCCTGTCGCTTTTAAGGGGGCCTTTATCTTGGCTGGGAAGATGTGTGCGCGTCCTTGGCAGCCTGAGCAGGCGGGAGCCTGAGGTGGAGGGTCCCTCGTCTAGGGAGAAGCCACCGCACGCACATGGTAGTTGCGGGTGCCACTCCCGGGTTTCTGGGTCTCAGCCCCTTCACCTGGAGGAAGGGGGTGATGACAGTAGCCGTCGCCTCCGGGACTGTCCTGAGGGCTTCTCGTTGCCTGTCCTCATCCATCCATTGCCCCACGAGAGCTTGGGGTGCAGTGCCCGGGCCTGTCTCAGAGCGACAGTTGGGGTCTGGAGCTGGGGAGGCTGACGCCTGGGTTCTCAGCCTCTCCGGCCTCTCTCCCAGGCCTCGGTTTCTTCCTCTTCAGAATGGGGAGGTGGGAAGAAGGTCCTTAGGCTGCCCAGCACCAAGCCCAGCAGCTGGCGGTGGCCGTGACCTCGGCAGGCTCTCTTGGCCTCTTCTGGTCCCTCGAGACCCTCAGAGTGCAAAGGGTATTTCCAGTGTGCGCGTAACGGTTCCTTCCCGGCCACAGTCACAACTCAGACATTGCTCCATAAACCCAGCTGACGCTCATCAGGGCCTCTGGCCCTCCCTGCCTCCCTGCCTCCCTGCCTCCCTGCCTCCCTGCCCATGGTGTGCCCAGCCTACTCACAGGTCTCAGCTCTACATCTTTGCTCATGCCATTCCCTCGTCCTGGAATACCTCCCCCCCCCCCAGCCTCCGTGAGCCTCCAAGACCCAGCTCTGGGGACACACCTCCAGGAAGTCTTCCCGATTCCGCCCCTCTTCCAAAACCTCATCCCCAAGCCTCCTCTGTGACCCAGGTCACCCATGCATAGTCGTTGCCTGTGCCCAGGACTGTCCCACAGAGTAAGCTGTCCTCATTCGCAGGGGCTTGCTGCTCTGTCCTGTGGCATCCAGCACAGGGAGGGTTTGAAGGAACCATCCGCCTCCAGCCAGGGCTGACAGGAGCCCCAGCTCCTCACTCGGCACCTGCAGAGTGCAGGCAGCCGTGCAGCCCTCGTGAACCCAGCCCCGGTGTGCATGCGTTCCAGCAGAGTCCTGGGCTGGCCCTCCCGCCATGCCCTGGGGCCTCCTCTCGAGGGGAGGAGCCTGGGCCACCAGGAGCTGTGACAGACTTGAGGGCAGCGGCTCTCCCTCCTCCCCTTCCTCTCTCACTGCCCTAGTGTGGAGAAACTCATAGCCCAGCCTGACTTGTGCCAGGCACGTCCCCAGCAGCCACAACACGAACACAGGCGTGCCACACACAGGGCACACACCCTTGCTCTTGTGTCACACATACCTCCTCACATTCACACCCACTCTGTCGCACACGTGCCTTCCTGCACACACACACTCGTGTATACACCACTCACATGCATGCCTCCTGATGTCACCCCACATACACGTGTTGACGAACGTGCACCCACACACTCGCTCACGCCCTCCCAGACATCTGTCCCCCTCCCACGCACGCCAGGCCACCCACGAGCAGACCCTCTCCTCCTGCGATTCACGCCCTCTGCTCACTGGCCCCTGTCTGGACAGAGTCCTGCGTTGCACACACACATCATCTTCCACACTCGTGTGCTCAGCATGTCCCCCTATGCCCACCCATGTGTGGATGTTTGTGCTCTGCACACCCATGCGCCTACACACTCACACCTGTCCTCTCGCATGTGTGATCTTTCATGCACACTCATTTCCACGTGTCCTTTAGCACACTCCTCTTCAGCACACACTAGTGTCCACATGCTCTTTTGCACACTTATGTACCACATCCTGTGTGTGCACTCCTGCATACTCTAACACACTCATATTCACAGACCCTCTTGCACACTCCTGCACTATTCACACACAACCATGACATCACAACCACATACCAGAGGCGACACCTGATGAGGTGCTGCAGTGTGCGGGTGACAAGCCCGGAGGCAGGAGAACGATGATGGTGGCCAGGGAAGGGGTGTGCTGAGCTGTCCCTGCGAGTGTCATTCAAGGCTTGGGATGAGGAGCCCGGGCCCTGCCAGAGCTCCGGGTGTCACCTCCCAGGCCCTAGGGCTCCTTGAGTTGTAGAGACCCGAGGGGGGCCTCCAGCTTGTCCCCATGGCCCACTGTTGCCAGGCACATCCCCACGCTCCGGGGAGGTGTGCACATCTGCTCCCCCCGCCCCCCACCCCCCACCCTGTGAGGCAGGCCTCCGGAGGAGTCACGCCCGTGACCTCGGGGCCACCTCCCTCCCCGCCAGCTTCGGTTCCAGGATGATTTGTTTTTTCCATTAGAAAAATCACCCATGCTTATTTCTTCACTTCTTCTGAAAATTGTTTTTATCTTTCCTAACTCTCAAAAGCCACCCATGAACACTTTTAAAGAAGAGTCAAATACGTGTGTCCAAGCCCAGTGGTCAGTGCCCAGCCCCCACCTGACTGTGCCTCTTGGTGGTGTGGCCGCAAGTGGTCAAGCCCTCCTTGGCCAATAGAGGAAGAGAAAGGAGACGGGACGGGGGCAGCGGGTCACGGGGAAGAGTCGCCAACAGGAGCCGCTTGTCTGAGAGGGCTGAGATCCGCTTCAAACGCTATCATTTGGGTGATTTCTACAAAAATCTGTGTCTGCCGTGGTCCGGGAGGTGGGACACAGCTGTCCGCAGCCCTTGGCTCTGGGTCTGGCTCTCGGTGGGATCGAGTAATTCATCGCTGACCTCCCCTGGGCCTTGGGCCCCTACATCCTGTGGGTCTCGACAACTAACACACGGGGCAGTTACTTCTCCCCTAGAAAACTTACATGTTCTGCTCAGTACTTGTGTTTTTTCCCCAAAGCATTAAGAACTCACTGCAAAAAAAGAGAAGGTTTTAACAAGAAAATGCAACCACTTCCATCCCACTCCCAGACGTAGCACACCACAGCACGGCAGTGTTGGTCTCGCCATTCTAGGCCTCTTTCTCCAGATATGCAGTCAGTCAGTCCATCAGCAAGCATTTACCGAGCATGACCTCTGTACCAGGCATCGTTATCAGGAGCTGGGAAAACAGCAGTGGACACAACAGACAAAATCCCTGGAGGAGGAGGTTCATTCACACTATAACACATATGTAACATGCATATTACATGTATAGATTTCTTTACACACAACAAGATTTTGTATGCATATTTTTTGTTTGTTTTGTGGTTGGGGATCAAATCCAGGGCCTTGCGCAGGCTAGACACATGCCCTACCCCTGAGCTATGTCCCCAGCCCAAGATACTGTGTGTTCATCCAGGTTAGCAAATCTGAAAGTACCAAAAATAGAAGGAAAAAGAAAGAAAGAGAAACCCCATCAATGTTAGATTCATGATCCAAAAAAAGAGTTGCATTTGATAGTTTCGGATAGTACCTTGTGGTCGTTCATAGTTTTATTTTACAAAGTCGCAGTCATAGTGAAAGCATAGGGTTCCCTTCATCTCTTCTCTTGCACAAGTAATGCAAACAGAAAATATAACAGCAAAATACCCTGTAAATTACCACTCAGAATTAAGCGCGGCTCATCCTTTCTCCCAAGGCCCGAGGTTTGGAGTCGCACTGACTCTCACACAGTAGCCAGCTCTGACCCTGACCTTGCCATGTATTTCTGTGGTTATTTCTACACCATCATGTTCCTGGCTGTGCGCTCGGCCGTCGAGTGGATTCGTGGCAGTAGGATCACCCGGTCTCCTTTCCCTCGATATTAGGAGATTTCCGATTTTTCATTTTTATAAAAACACTTAAATGAATGAGGCGAAATGTTTGCACGTATCCTTAGCTATCTGAAGGTATGATTTTACATTGTTTTTATCTGCTCACATTTTAACTATGCTGCATCAATATGTTGATTGCAGTTCTTTGATGGTATTATATGAGATTATTATTTTGTTGATATACTTTTTTGTTTCCTCTAAATGCTTTGCAATGAACAGATTTTATTTGCATAGCCACAATATTATTTAAAATTATGCCATGAACAATGTCCGTATTACCATGCTTTTCATGGAATGGCTTTTTACTGCTGCCCGTAATGCCATGAAGTGGCTGTGCTGACATTCACTTGACCATCCCAATCATTGGCCCTTTGGGTTTCCAAGTTTTTCTAGATCTTTCTAGAAGAGACCCAGTCCACATCTGCGGTTCTGTCCTCATCACCGGCTGGTGAACGCCTCTGGCCCATCCTGCCAAACCGCTTTCTCCAAAGGATGATCCAATTTCCCCTCCCACCAGCAGCCTGCCCAGCCCCCTCCACTCAGGAGAATGCCAGGGCCCTGAACAGTCCTGCCTTGCCCGGAGGGCCAAAGAGAACAGGAAATGGGTTTGTCAGCAATGCCAGCATGATGACCCCAGGCTCGAACCACAGGAGCGATTTTTAACAAGCCGGGTTCCCAGAACGGATCCTGCAGAGAAAAAGAAAAGACAGCAAGCAAGAGAGAGAGAGAAAAAAAGCACTCTTTGGAAGAAACACACACATACCCAGATTAAAATAATATTTGGCACTTACGTCGCACTTTTAAAATTCTTCAAACGCTTTATAAACACTAGCTAATTAATTAAGCTGCCTAAATCTGGCTGCAGTTGGTGGAGAGAGCTTGAGAGAAGCTAAAAAAAAAAGAGGGAGCCAGCCCTTCCCAACTCCAGATTTTATTGTCGCCTGCCCGGGGTGTGATTACAGGCCTCCGGCTGCACCACGAGAATAGCCCTGCTCCAACTTGCCGCGGCTGGTTGCGCAGCGCCTCGAGCGCGGGGCTCCCTCACGGGCTGCTGACTCACGGCGCTGCACGTTGTTATTGATAAGGATAATAATAACCGCGCCAAGCTCCACACAGGCACCGTCTCCCGGATAGGCCAGTATGAGCTCCATTTAGCAGGTGAAGGAAGAGGCTGGGAGAGGGGCTTTGCCTGGGTCATGGAGCCAATCAAATCCCTCCTTCCTCTCATCATTGCGTTCATTTGACATACATTCATTGAGGACCCAGGATGTGCCAGCTACTGTTCTAGGAGGGAGGATGGAAACAGTCCCCTGTGGGTCCAGCATCCTAGTGGGGGAACTAGAACAATCTGGAGAAAATCAGATATATAAATAATACGGCTATGTGACAGTAATAGGAGCAGGAACTAGAATTTAAGCAGTGCGCATGCAGCAGGTGCTTATGGAGAGCTTGTCATAGTCCTCATGCCTGTACCGGGGTGGGTGCCAGAACCCCGCTTCGTGGCTGATGGGATGGAGGCCCAGGGAGGCGGTGCAGAGCTGGCTGAGCAACCCGGCTCTCACCCAGACCTGCTGGCCCCACGTAAGCGGCAGTTCTATTGCAGGATACTCGGTCCCCACAGCTTGGTCCCCAGAGACAAAGGAACACTGTGACTGGAGTTGGAAAAGCAAGTGTCTTTATTCACTAGTGACGGCTCAGAAAGCAACAGCTTCGGGTCTGAGCCACGAACAAAGAACGTGCAAGTTCTTTATACCCTCGGTCCCCTCATTTTGGGAGGGGAGGGGTAAGCGCGAGATTTATTCACCTAGCGTAAGCAAGAGGACAGAAGCAAGCCAGGTGTGGTGGCGCACGCTCGTAATCCTAGTACTTGGGAGGCTGAGACAGGATGATCTCAGGTTCGTAGCCAGCCTCAGCTACTTAGTGAGGCCCTCCGCAACTTAGTGAAACCCTGTTTCAAAATAAAGAATAAAAAATAGGGCTGGGGGTGAAGCTTGGGGGTAGAATGCCCCTGGATTCAATCCACAATACTGTAAATAATAATAATAATAATAATAATAATAGAGGACAGAAGCAAAAATGCTGTTAAACAATATTTCATCTCTCTCTCTACCTATCTTGTGTCTTATCCCGCAGATGGCCTAGGGAGACCCCGCCTTGTTTATATTAGGGGGAGCTGGTACTGGGTTGGAGGGTTGTACCTCTCGAGCAGTCTAGGGAGGCCTGGCCTGTTCTCTGTCTTATCTTCAGAGATGTCTGCTTGTTATTATCAGAGAGTGGGGGGGGGTGTTGAAGAAGCCTTATTCTTCTATTTTAATGTTTTAAGCTTCTAGCCAAAAGTAGCTCCAAGGACCCAGCCAGGCTCCTACCTCAGTCCCGGTTGGGCAGGTCTCCCATGCTGAAGTGCAGACCCGCTGGGAATGGTCCAGTCTTGGTGCAGCTGGGGCACCTCTGTGTCCCTGGGTGGCTTCCTGCCTCAGTGGGCCTGCACTCCACGTGTACCTCACGTGCCTGGCCGCCACTCCACTCCTCTCAGCTGATGCTGGCCAAGCCCCTGCCCTCCACGGCTCTGCTTTCTTCCTGGTGCCGTGAGAGTCAGGCACACTCAGCTGGTGCTTGGAGACTGTTTGAGGCTCGCCCCAGCTGGGGAGAGGGCAAGAGACAGGACAATGGGCAGATGGTGACAGGCCTACCCTGAGGCCCTGGGCTTGCCCACAGTGAGGGCAGACTGGGCCGTGAGCCTCCTGGGGTAGTGCCAGGCCACGGGCTGGTGGGCACACTCACGGCGTCTCTCTCCTGCCCCGCCGGAGCTGGAGGGGCTGCTCAGAGAATATGCTGCAGCCCTGTGTGATGGACAAGGTCACACTGGGGTCAGCAGGAGCCCAGCCGGGGGGGCAGA
Organism: Glis glis; assembly: GCA_004027185.1. Taxonomy (NCBI): domain Eukaryota; kingdom Metazoa; phylum Chordata; class Mammalia; order Rodentia; family Gliridae; genus Glis; species Glis glis. Next base: position 28,183 of record PVJS01001367.1, on the reverse strand, counting down.
TCACCTGTCCACTGTGTGTGTACCAGGCTGCCGCTCCTGACTCTCTTCCGCAGCCTCCTCTTCCCCATCCCATCTCCCTCTCTGGCTCTATCGCTCTGCGTTTCCGTCTGTCTCTGTGTATACAGTTGTCTCAGTGTCCTCAGGTTCTACATCCACACATTCAACCAGCCGTTGAATGTAGCCAGGTCTCTGCTGGCTGCATCTGTACGGAACGTGTGGGCTTTTCCCTTGTCACTGTCCCCTGAACAATACAGTGTAGCCACCATTTACATTGTCCTGGGTATTAGAGTCAACAGACCACACATAGAGCAGTATATACCACACAGCCCAGGTGTGTACCAGGCCAAGCCATCCGGGTTTGTGTGAGCACACTATGATGTTCTCACAGGGATGAAATGGCCTAATGACACCTCTGTTGTTAAGCAACACATCACTGTATAAGTAATCTATAGACAATTTAGAGTCTACAAGAGGATCATGTACATCAAATACTATGACATCTTTTATTATTTTTTTAATGAAACTTTTTTTTGCAGTACTGGGGATTGAACCCTGGGGCATTCTACCTCTGAGCTACACCCCCAGCCCTATTTTAAAAATATTTTTATTTTGAAACAGGTTCTAAGTGCAGAGGGCCTCACTAAGTTGCTGAGGCTGATGTTGAACCTGTGATCCTCCTGTCTCAGCCTTCCTAGTACTGGGATTACAGGCATGCACAACCATACCTGGCTCTACGATGTCTTATAAAGGGATTCAAGTATCCTCTATTTGGGTATCCAAGAGAAGTCTTATGGCCAATCCCCCGCAGATACTGAGGGATGGCTGTATACATTTCTCCTAGGTCTTTATGCTCTCCACCCCCTTCCCCTCTTTCCGATCGGGCCCTGGCTGTGCCTTGCTCCGAGCTGCTCTCACTCGGTCCCTGGGCATCTCCAGCACGCCCCACGGCAACCTCTTTCTGACTGTTCATCTTCCTGGCTCTACCCTTCCTCTCTCACCCCAATCTCTCTATCTGGGGTTCCTGCCTCACCTGCTCCAGTGGCCTCCAACATGGGGCTCAGGGCCCTCCCCACGGCTGGCCCCTAGGACTTCTTCCAGCTGCCCAGCCTGGAGGCCTGGACGGGGTCCCCGTGATAGGGCACAGTCCTGGCCAGAGGGGCGTCAGCGGGGTTGGTGGGAGTGAAGTTAGTGTAATGGCCCCTCCTCGCTTACCCACTGTTGATATAATAGCAGCTTCCTTGTGCCCAGCCCAGTGCCAGGGGACTTTTTTGGGGGATCTCATTGTCTTTTCAAACAAGGCAGAAGGCTGGCGGTGGAGCGCGCTAACTATCCTGTAAATGAGGAAACTGAGGTTCAAAACCCTTGGATAAACTGGGGTCACACATAAGGGGCACGCCAGGTTTCACACAGCTCTATGGCTCCAAAGACAGATGCTACTTTTTTTTGTGTGTGTGTGTGTGGTACTGGAGATTGAACCAGAGGCATTCTACCTCTGAGCTACACCCCCAGCCCTTTTTAAAATTTTTTGTTTTGAACAGGGTCTTGCTAAGTTGCTGGGGCCATCCTCAATCTGTGATCCTCCTGTCTCAACCTCCCAAGAACTGGAATTACAGGCGTGTGCCACCACGCCCAGCTAAGATGCTGCTGCCTGACGCTGTCCCCCGCCTCAGCTTGTCTGGTCCTACCAGAGATGCGTCCAGATGGGCTCATAGTAACTAGTTCACAGATGAGGAAATGGGGCTGAGAGCCATAAGAGGCCCTGCCCGGCCAGGGGAGACACCGACGTCCACGCAGCAGTAGGCACTGCAAGAATCCCAGTTGCCTAAGTGGTGCCACAGGTGACAGCGCCACTGAGCAGGACTCCAGCCACCTCTTCACTGCTCCCCAGACAGCGAAGCACAGCTTCCCGGGCCTGCTTCCGGTCCAGGCTGGAAACAGAACCTCACGCCTTGGAGAGTCCCACACATGCCAGGCGGCCTCCTACCTCTGTGCCTTCGCCCAGGCTGTTCCCTCTGCCAGGAACACGGGGCTCCCTTCTTCCTGGTAGAGGAGATTCGAATTCCAGAGCCCAGCACAGACCTGGCTCTTCCAGAGGGCTCAGGCACGTGACTTAGCACTCTGTGCCTCAGTTTCTCATTTGCATTACAGTCTGGAGTTTGTCTCGCCTGAGGGTTGGGTGTGATGACAGAGCTGTGTGTGAGGCTCTGGTCCTACTCTGCGCTCAGTCGGTGCCAGTCATTGTTGATGAAGGGTGAGCACACGCAGGACCCCGCAGGATGGGCGATAACTGCTTGTGTCTCCTCCAGCAGGCGTGGCCGAGCAGGACCTGCAGGTGATTCAGCGTGAGAAGTCAGTGTCGGTCGCCGCGGGAGAGGTGGCCACTCTGCACTGCACTGTGACCTCCCTGCTCCCCGTGGGGCCCATCCAGTGGTACAGGGGGGAAGGGCAGGGCCGGGAGATGATCTACAGTTTCAGAGGAGGCCACTTCCCCCGAGTCATGAATGTCTCAGACGCCACAAAGAGAGACAACCTGGACTTTTCCATCCGCATCAGCAACGTCACCCCGGCCGACGCCGGCACCTACTACTGCGTGAAGGTCCGGAAAGTGGGCGCTGAGAACAAGGAGTTTCTGTCCGGATCAGGCACTGAGCTGTCTGTGCGCGGTGAGTACGGCCTGGCCCCTCATCCCCTGACCTGTGAGGCCGGAGGGGGGGGCATGCCCTCCAGTCTGGGAGCAGCTTGAGCAGGTGCTGTGGTGGCTGCTCAGGTCCTGATGTGACGTCACGCCCTGTGGCTCAGGGAGGCTGGGGCCCACGGGGCCGTGCTGGTCACTGGAGGCTCCACGGCCCTGGCCTCCCGAGCTGGCCCAGCCCTTGGCTCCACAGATAAGGCCTCTGATGGTGTGAGCGACTTGCCCAGTCCCGGGGCCAGACCTCGCTGCAGCCTCCAGAGAGCGCTTCCCCTCGGTGGCGAGGCCCACTGTGTGCCAGCCTCCACTCTGGATGCCATGGGGACAGCAGGGGGCAGCCCAGGCCAGAGCTCTTCTCCCACCAAGCCGTGTTCCCGTCCCTCCCTTGGGGGAAGGAAATGGGTAGGGCATGTTTGGCTTGTTTTCTCTTCAGAAACAGCACACCTTGGTGGGGCATGGTGGCACATGCCTGTACTTAGGAGGCTAAGACAGGATGATTGCAGGTTCAAGGCCAGCCTCAGCAACTTAGTGAGTTTAACCTAGCAAAACCCTGTTTCAAAATAAAAAATAAAAAAGGCTGGGGGTATAGCTCTGAGGTAAAATGCCCTTGGGTTTAATCCTCAGCACCACAAAAAAAGAAAGGAAGGGAAGGAGGGAGGGAAAGAAAGAAAAGAAAGTACACCTAGAAAATTCCTGACAGGCTCAGGTTCCTGCTGACTCGGGGAGCCCTGGACGGAGGAGCTGGCAGGAGGTCAGGCCTTTGCCCTGTGTCTGTCTGCAAAACCCTTGTGTATCAGGGCTCTCACAGGCTCTGAAGGCTCTGAGCAGAGCTGGGTCATCTACCCAGGGACAGTCCCCGTGTGGGTGACAGAGGATTCCCAGAAGCACCAAAGATGCTCACTCTGGGACTCCTGCCAGAGGCCCAGGTCCTCTTGTAAACTCCTGCGTGAGCATCTGAAGGACCTTTAGACCACCCACCCAGCCCTGATGAGGAGCCCAAGGCCCAGACACGGCGAGGACCCTGCCCACGGTCACATGGTCAGTTATGCCCGGTGAGGACCAGAACACAGACTGTTCTAGGCCAGGCTCCTTGCTGCCCCGGCATTAGATGCTGTCTCCACAGAGGGGCCACGGACACAGTAGTGGCTGAATAAAAGCTGCTTGAAATCGTCCTCTGCGTGGAGCCAGGGTTTCTGCTCTTCATCCAGAGGGTCAGCTGTCCCTCTCTTAGCCCTGAGGCTGGTTGATGGTTGAAACTTCTCCCACACTTAAGTCATACCAATCATTCCTTTGTGTGTGTGTGTGTGTGTGTGTGGTGTTGCTAGGGATTAAGCCTAGGTGAATTCTACTTCCGAGTTACACTTCCAGCCCTGTTTATTTCTTGCTTTGAAACGGTCTCGCTAGGTTGCTGAGAGTCTCACTAAGTTGCTGAGGCTTCCTTGAACCCGTGATCCTCCTGTCTCAGCCTCCTAAGCATTGGGATTACAGTGTGCACCACCACGCCTGGTTTCCTCCATTGTTTTAATAGCTGCATTAACGCCAGCATTTGGAAATATAATTTATTGCATCGTCTCCCATGGTGGATAGTTGAGTCGCTCCCCACCTTGAGCTAGTAGAACAGTGCCCCAGCGGCTGACCTTGTATAGGCCTCACCTGCTCAGGGGGGCGACGGCCGCTGCCAGGCACCTGCCAGGTCAGATAGTGTTTGTTTTAATTTATGAAGATAATACCGGTTCCCCCTCCTGGGTGTGGTGGCATCAAGTCCCGTCACAACCCCAGAATGAGGCAGAGAAGGTGGCTTCATCCTAATGTTGCAGGTATCACAGATAAAGACACTGAAGTTCCCATACGGTGCGTCCTGTGCCCAGAGAGTCACAGCTAGCGAGTGGCTCAGGTGTGACTTGGTCTGCCATCTCCTCGTATAGGTCTGTCCCTCTTTCTCATGCCATCGGCCTAAAGGGCCCCGTGAGAAAGGAGGCGTGGGAGGGTCGGGCGGCACTGCCAAATACCAGTCTTCATTATGGCCCCTCTCCCTCCCCGGCGCCTTGGGTACCAGTCTTTGTGGGGTGTTGTGAAGGACAGACCCTCAGTAAGTCGTGGGGTTGGCGACCCAAGGCTGTGTGCTCATGCTCAAGTTTTGGCTTCCCTCGAATCCTCAGTCTCCCCGGCTGTGAAATGATGACATCACACCCCCCATTTGGGGTTCTGGGGAGATTGGAGAGGACGTGCACAGAGCCCCGGTGAGTGGGTGGGGTGTCATGGTGATTACTGAGTACAAAGAGGGCGGGGGACGGAGCCACCTGGACCTGCATCCTAGCACAGGCCCTTCCCAGCCTGTGGCCTGGGACAAGGTGCTCCACACAGTGGCCTCGGCGTCCGTACCTGTCCATGACACCCCCCCCCACACACACACACACATGGAGCACGGCCGGGCCGAGGAGGGCAGTGACATTGAGGGCTCAGAGCAGCGCCCGGCCGCAGGAAACGGCCCATGATGTGAGCTGTGTCGGGCTGAGGCCGTGTGACCTTGGAGAGGTCGCTCTCTGTCTCCAGGCCTCAGAGGTCACTGGGGTTGGGGTGAAGTTGGGTGGCTGTCCATCCCACTGCTCCTCGGAATCACCCGAGAAACTCTGAAAAAAATCCCAGGCCCGGGCACTACCCTAGAAACTCTGCTTTAATTGGTCTGAGTGACCTGGGCATCTGAAGGTTTTACTTCCTCCAGAAGGTTCTAATACACAGCCAGGGCTCCATGGCCCGAGGCCACAGGGGAAGATGGGGTTTCCCCTGGCAAAGCTGATCCCCCATAGAGCCAGGTGTGGGCACAGCTCTCTGCGGCCCGTGGCAGGACAGGGAGCAGCCCCAGGCCAGCGGAGGGGCAGCCCAGACAGCCTGCTGGGCCTCAGTGTGGGGCCTCCCATCGCACACGCGCTGGAGCCCAGCGCCCTCACCCTGCAGCCACAGTCTCCCTCCTGGATGACCCGGTCACCAAGGAACCTGTCCCCTCCCTCCACAGAGCCGCAGCCTGCAGTCAACAGCTCCTCTGGAGGGAGCGCCTGGGCTCCTGCTGGTGATCTGGAGCCGCCCTGCCACCCTCTTTCCTGGGGGCTGTGGGAAGGAGGGCGAGGAGCCCGCTTTGGGGCTCTGCTCTGTTCCTCCTCCGGGTTCCCCGTGGCTGCTGCAGGAACAGGACCAGCCTTTGCCTGGTGTTTCCCACTGAGTTTGTGGTGCCTTCTAGATGCCTGAAGGAGACACGTGCAGTTTCAGAATTAGTACTGAGAGCAGGCATAGGAGTTACTTATTAAGCACCTACTGTATGCCAGGCACTGTGTTCTTCCTTTACTGTCACCTTACCAGGGTGGCGTTTTTATCCACTTTTTACAGAAGGCAACACTGAGGCTCATCAAGATCAGAATAGAGACGTGGACTGGGGGTGCAGCTCAGTGGTACAGCACCTGGGTTCAATCTCCAGCACAGCAATAAATTAAAAATAATAAAAGATAGAGATGTTAAAATCTATCAACTTATGCAGGATACAGTGAGCCCTGCCCTTCGCCTGCTGTGTGCCTTTGGCCAGCCACGCCCCTCTCTGAACCTCGGCTCACGCTTGGACCCCCCTCTCGTGGGGCTGGTGAGCATGGACGGAGAAGCCAGCAGCAGGCTCCCCAAATTCTTTTTTTTTTTTCGGTACCAGGGATTGAACGCAGGGGCGTTCTACCTCCGCGCTACACCCCCGGCCCAATTTTTATACTTTATTTTGAAACCGGGTCTCACGAAGTTGTGGAGGGCCTCACTAAGTAGAGAGAGAGAGAGAGAGAGAGAAAGAAAGAATGCTCGCGCGCGCGCGTGCGCGCACACGTGCGCAAGCTGAGGCTGGCCTCGAACCCAGATCCTCCGGTCTCCGCCTCCCAAAGTACTGGGATTACAAGCGTGCGCCACCATGCCTGGCTTCCCCAAATTCTATAAATGGTAACTTCAGTCCCATGGGGGATTGGTTCCAGGACCCCCGAGGATACTCAGATCCAAGGATGCCCAGGTCCCTCATATGGAATCATGCAGTATTTGTATATAACCTATGCACATCCTCCCGTACACTTTAAATCATCTGCGAGTGACTTATAAAACCCAATACAGTGTAAGTGCTGTGTAAATAGTTGTCACCCTGTATTGCTTAGGAAATGATGACAAGGGAAACTGTTCATATTCAGTTGTAGACGCCATGTGAACGTTCCTTTCCATCTGCAGTTGGTCGGATTTGAGCACGAGGGCCCCCGGATTCAGAGGCCCGGCCCTTCGCTTCTCAGCCCGCTCCTCCCTGCTGCTGCTGGCGTCTTGGTTACTTGACTTATTCAAGTGTTGAAGTGACACCCTCTTTAGTGTGCCCTCAGAATATCTAGTGGGTGTGAGGGAGCAAGTTAAATGTTTACAAATATACACATTTATGATATTTGCTGTGTGGAGATTGTTATGGAAAGTGCTGGGTGATGATTAGCAATTTGGAGACCCCCGTTAGGACCCGCCCACAGGCCACACTGCCTCTTTCTCATTCTCTCACTTGTGTGGTTCTGGGAGCAGGAATAGTTCTGCCTGTTCCGTGGCCTGGGTCCGTGTCTTTTGTAATTAATTGGCAATTAAGAACTTAACCACCTTCGGGTTCCTCAGCACCAGGCGATCTGTGTTTCCAACCGCAAAGTGGCCTGAGGCAAGCCCCCAGACTCAGAAAAACATCCCTTCAGCCCCTCCCTTTCAGATTCATGTCTTGGCACAAGTTGGACTTACTGGCACATTTGTGGAAATAGGGGGCAAATTCATAACTACCTGCACTCTGGATAGACTAGGATTGAGGCTAGATCCGTGCTGGTTCCTATTTGAGAAGCATCTGCTGTGTCTGATCCAAAGCAAAATGCTTCCTGGGCCTCGCTCACCCCTCACCGCGTCTGGAGGAGGTGCTGGCCGCCCATTACACAGACACAGCGCGGGGATGTGCGCACCACACACATCTCAACCAAGTTCCAGCCGGGTCCCGCCGTTCATGGCGGTGTCATGGTGTCATCTGTCCCCTGTGTTTGCCTCCCCCTAGCAAGGTTCCAGGGGAGGCCAGCCAGGAAGAGTTAATGCAAAGAGTGAAACCTGTCAGTCATTTCCTTCCTGGGCCCAGACTGGATCCCCTGGTACAGAGAGGACTCTGACCTCAGGCCTGGAATCCCTCCGGGCTGCCCACCCTCACTGGCTGGGTAGGTGTGTTGGCCTCCAAGACAGGAGACAAGAGGCTAAGGACCGTGCCCTCCTAGCTATAGTAAGAGGATTAACAGCTAATGTCTTGTCTGTGGCTGGGGACACAGCTCAGTCCCGGAACGTGTGCTTAGCATGCCTGAGGGCCCGCGGTCAGCCCTAGCACCGCAAAACCCAGTGAGAATGTCCAGGAAGGTTCTTGCGACTGTCAGTCGATGCGGTCACTGGCTGACTTCACAATCACACTTCTTGTCTGTAAATGCTCCTTCGTAGCCAAACCCTCTCTCCCGGTGGTATCGGGCCCTGTGGAGAGGGCTGCCCCCGAGCAGACGGTGAGCTTCGCCTGCAAGTCCCACGGCTTCTCCCCCCGGAACATCACCCTGAAGTGGTTCAAAAATGGGAACCAGCTCTCCGACTTCCAGACCAGTGTAGACCCAGCGGGAGAAAGCGTCTCCTACAACGTGTCCAGCACGGCCAAGGTGGTGCTGGCCCCCGGGGACGTTCGCTCTCAGGTCATCTGCGAGGTGGCCCACGTCACCTTGCAGGGGGGCCCGCCTCTTCGTGGGACTGCCAACTTGTCCGACACCATCCGAGGTAGATGGCCCCGAGCCCCGCCCACGCCCATACTGGCCACCTGCCTGTGGCTCCACTGGGGTTTGGCTCTGGGGCCCGATTGGCCGGGATCCGATTCCCAGCAGCCCTGCCCACGTGTACACGTCGCTCCTGCCCTGTGACGAGCGCTGTGCTCGCTGGGGGTTGGATTTATTTACCAAAAGTAACTACCATTATTGGGCACCTACTAGAGCCAAGCCCCTATGTGCTTGTGTAAATATGATTCCATATATTTTGCTAGTTATTTGATTCCAACTGCATGCCAAGAGTCACGCTTGTTGATTTCACTTATTTTTGCCCTAAGAGGACCTATGGGTCCTTGAGCACCTACGGTGTGCCAGGCAACTGTGCTTAGTGATGGCATTCATGTACAAACTCAATGTTTGAGCACCTACTGCATGCCCAGCTCTCAGACCCTCCCCTGTGACTTGTCTGTGTCCTGAGGTCACAGCTTCTGCCTGTGCTGTTTCAGTTTCGCCCACCTTGGAGGTCACCCAACAGCCCTCAGTGGCAGGGAACCAGGTGAATGTCACCTGCCAGGTGAAGAACTTCTACCCCCCGAGCCTACAGCTGACCTGGTGGGAGAACGGAAACGTGTCCCGGTCAGAGACGGCCTCGAGCCTCACAGAGAACAAGGACGGGACCTTCAACCAGACGAGCTGGCTGCTGGTGAACTCCACTGTCCACAGGGAAGACGCGGAGTTCACCTGCCGCGTGGTGCACGACGGCCAGCCAACGACCAGCAAGAGCTATATCCTGAAGGCTTCTGCCCTCCCCACGGAGCAGGGCATGAACACCACCCCCGGTGAGGCCTCTGCGCCCGCGGCCAGCTCGCGTCAAACCCATTCCGTGTCTGTTGTAATGTTGGGAGTAGCGATTTGCACTTATTCTAGGGCAATCTAGAATTCTATAAACATAAAGCAGAATGTTTAAGTCAGCTCCTCTCCCCGGGGCCACGGGTCACCACTGTTAGGACTCTGGTACAGAGTGGATGTGTTAACAGAAATAGATATTAATAGCTGGGTGTGGCGGTACGCACCTGTACTCCCAGTACTTGGGAGGCTGAGACAAGAGAATTGCAGGTTTGAGACCAGCCGCAGCAACTTAGCGAGACTGTTTCAAAATAAAAACTAAAAAGGGCAGGGGGTGTAGCTCGGAGGTAGCATGCCCCTGGGTTCAAACTCCAGCACCAAAATAAACAGATACTCAAGAAAAAAGGGGGAGAGGGGGCCGCAGTGTCCCGGCGTCTTGCCCTTGCATGCTTCACCTAACAGTTGTTCTGCTCTTGCCCCCCCCCCAGCCTGCCTGCTGTCCCTGGTGGGGTGGGGCACTCAGGAATCTTAGTTTGGCTCAAGGAAAATGCAGGTCCTTTTCTCTCTGTCCCACAAGTGACTGTTTCTCCGGGACAGTCTTTCTAGGAGTGTTCATAGGCCACAGCCACACTCGTTTAGGATAAGATAATGCATCCCGTCTCCCGGGACAGTACGAGGGTGTCAGGGCACAGCTTTCTCAGCCCCCCTTCAACGTGTTGTCAATGCAGATCTCTTCTTTCTTGAAAATAGCAGCACCTGTGGCCTTTATGCCACCTTAGAATCTTCCATCCCTGTCATCAGCACGGCCGATGCTTTGTACCTAGCAGACCCTTTTGAGTGGGTGAGAACAGAGGCCATTTCTTTATGCATTCTTCAAGGAAGCTTCAAAAACCCCTGAGGGCCGTGTCCTGGTGCCCTTTGATTTTAGCGATGCCCGGTTTTCATAGGCTGCGTGCTGCCCCGGGAGACGGGACGTGTGGATTTCCCCTCTGGCTCTGTCACAGACTTGCTGCGTGGCCTCGTACAAGCCAGTGCCCCTCTCTGAGCACCTGCTTGCTCGTGGCTGTGTTGAAAGAGATGAGCTTCGTGACCCCTCTCAGCTCTGAGTCTCAGCTGGTAGGGTCATGACCGTCTTGTTCAGCATTGTAGCTTCAGGGCACACAGTAGGCACTCAGCAAATACTTTGAGAAAGGATGAATGAGTTGGTTGGAAACTTGGTTAATTAGGTGATCCTCAGAGCTAGCCAATGAGATAGAATTTATTGGCCTCAATAACAGAAGAGGAAGGCGGCAGGGAGAAAGAGGTTTGGCTGGGTCCGAACCCAAGGTCCCGCCACTAGGGAGGGGCACTGGCTTGAAGCTACATTTCTGTGGTTCAGAGTCCTGTTTCTGATGCTACTGTGTGCAGGTTGCACAGGACCTTCTGCCTGTGCCCTGGGACCAGCCAAGCGCGGTGTCCACCCCAGGTGTCCTGATTCAGAGCTCCTAGGCTGCGGTCCAGGTTCCCGGCACAGATGGTGGTGAGGCCTGCAACGGGCACGACCACCGTTCCTTCCCCGGCCCTCTCTGCAGCCCGTGGCTGATGGAGGGTTTCAGGTGGATGTGTGGTGCCACTGTGGCCGCTCTGTGGTTTACTCCAGGGGAGAAGGGACGTGTTTCTGTTCCTCGGGAGTGAGGTTTCTGCCCACATCCTGCACCTGGGCTTCCTCTGAGGCTGTCGGCGGCATACGTTTTCCTCCTGGCCCCTCCGCACGGCCAGCGTTGGTTCTGCTCACGGCTGACCCATGTGGGCGAGTGTGCGCAGACCCCAGGGCGTGCCCGCGTGGCTTCAGGCTTCTCAAAGGCCCAGCCAACCATGCCTGCGTAGTGGCGGAATGGGGCAGCGGACTTTGGTTTTTTTGCTTTTAATCTACATACCTGAAGCCTGTCTTCCATGTGGTCCACAGACAAGACTGAGAACTGGAACATCTTCATCGTGGTGGGCGTGGTGTGTGCCTTGCTGGTGGTCCTGTTGATGTCCGTCCTCTACCTCCTCCGAGTCAGGCAGAAGAAAGGTGGGTAGAGTCCCCTTTTCCTCCTTAAGAATGTGCCCCTGGGCTGTCCTTCCCAGAGGAGGTGGCCACTAGGTGCGTTGGGCTTCAGTGACAAGAAGCACAGAGGCGGCAGTACCGGGGCTAGTGCAGTGGCTTCATCGTGTTGGAGTCTGGGTGGATCTTCTCCTCATGGTCACAAAGTGGCTGTCACTGCGCCAGGTCTCCCATCCTCCCAGGGCTACTATTGAGGTGGGAAATGGGTTGCTGCCAGGGTGGTAAGAGCCTCTTCTTGCTGGTGGCAGGGAGGAACCAGTCTTTCCTGGGAGCTGCCTGCCAGTCTTCGCTCTCTTACATGTCAGGCTGCACAGGACCTTCTGCCTGTGCCCTGGGGCCAGCCAGGCATGGTGTCCACCCCAGGTGTCCCGATTTAGAGCTCCTAGGCTGCCGTCCGGGTCCCTGGCACAGATGGTGGCGAGGCCTGCAGCAGGCACGACCACCGTTCCTTCACCGTCCCAGCCCCAGGCAGGAGGCCAGAGGGAGTGGGTTAATACCACCACCTACCTCCAAGGTGGGGGAACAGGAGGGCGGATGGAGACTGCAGGTAAAGCTCTAGAGAAGCTCCTGGCATACAACAGGCGCTCAATACATGTCAGCTCCTGTGGTCGTGTTGTATGTGCGTTGGGAAACGGGGGCTCCTCCTGGAAAGCCACGCGCAGTGCTGGATGCCCGCTTTGTGCGTGTGGGTGCCTCTGGCTGTAGCAAGGCCTCTGGCTTTGAAATCAGGCAAACCCGGGTTCCAGACCCTTGTTCTATGCTCTACACAGTCACTTCAGCCTTCGCGAGCCTCAGTTTCCTCATCTGTAGAATGGGTTTGGCGACGACTGCCTTGCGGGTAGTTCTGAGCCCAGGTCGGCTCCTGTGAAACGGCAGGTCCCCCGCTTCTGGGACCTCGGCGCGTCTCCTTGGCCACGCTCCAAGAAGGCGATTTTGAGCTGGTATTTCCAAAACCTTATTTTTTAAATTTTTTTACAGCAAGCGATAGAAATAACATTTCACGTCTCAACCCCACACACCCCTTTATATAAAATTGAGACTCTGGTATTTTCTTTTCGGTCGGAGTCTCTTCTCTTCTGTTAAAAATGCCAGTTGTGACCCACCATACGCCGCAGCCTGCACAGTGACAGGAGCTGTCCCAGCTGCCGTCTGTGGCCTGCTGAGCTCAGACGGCACGTCAGGCTTCAGCCCCGCGTCCCTCTGCACCCCCGGCTCTGCCCCAGGCCTCTGTCCCTCCCTGGCTGGCTGGAAGGCCAAGCCAGTGCTCTGAGACGCCTAAAGGGCAGGAGGTCCCATGGCGTCCGATGGGTTCCCTGGTTCCTGGAGAATCCCACACAGGAAGGGCTCCCCCTGGGTGGGAAGCAGGTCCCTTGCCCACCTGGGGCGGTGGAGCATGCGTGGTGGCTCTTAGTGAAATCCCAGCCGTTCCTTCTGAGGCGGCGGGCACGTGTGCGCTCTTTTTTAGTGTGTGCATGTGGTGTTTGGGGTTGAACCCAGGGGTGTTCTGTCTCTCAGCTACACCCCCCACCCATTTGATTTTTTCTTTGGAAATGGGGTCTTGCCAGGTTGCTGAAAGCCTTGCTTTGTTGCTGAGGCTGTCCTTGAACCTGCAATCCTCCTGCGTCAGCCTCCCAGGTACTGGGATTACAAGTATGGCCACCACGCCTGGCTAATGGTGCGCTCTTTACTTGGGGTGAAGAGGAGGAATGGGGCCTGGGAGCCATGGACACTGTGCAGGCCACCAGCCCCTGACCGGTGGGTCTGTGCGCAGAGCCCAGCTCACACAAGGGCTCCAGGGATGGAGACACCCCACTCAGCCATCCCCGGGGGACCTGCCCTGCTCCAGGTGCTCCACATGTAGTAGCATGGTCGCCCTCACATAGGCTGCAGAGGAGGTAGGACTGACCCATTTTACAGATGAGAAGCTGAGGCGTGGGAAAGGGCCTCACAGCTGCGAGGTGGGGCCAGGATTCAAAGCCAGGGACCACGTTGGGCCCAGTCTGCACGACCCCCTCCACCCTGAGGAGACGGCCCTCCTTCCACCCCTCCTCCACCTCTCAATACCCGACAAGATGTCCCTGTTTGAACGGTATCGCTTGCCAGCGGGGCGCGCCTGCGGAGTCGCTCAGTCTCTTGGCCATTGGTGCCTCGTCACTGGATTCCCAGAGACGACTCATGCCCTGGCGCTGGGGCCCGTGGGCCTGCGTGAGTGGCTGAGCCCGCCCTGCCGGCTGGTACCGCTCACCTAAACACCGCCAGTCCCTGCCCAGGCACGAGCCTGGTTAACCTGGCAGGGAGAACTCCCGCGCCGTGGCAGCCTCCAGCCTGTTGGAAACGCAGCGCAGAGCACATTTGAGTGCGCGTGTTGCTTTTTAATTACAATTTTACTGCACAATGGGAGTGGAATGGCTGCAGAGCTGGGAGGCTGCTCTGTGGGGCGCCCCGAGTCACAGGCTGCAAACCTCTGAGCCAGTCGGGCGGACGCTTACTTTTCTGGAAACTGGTGACATTAAATAAATGATGCTTAGCCCAACCCTGGTGAGTTTTAAAAGCTCAGAGAGGGGAAGCCACCTACCCAGGGTCACACAGCGGGTGAGCTGATGACAAGCCTGGGGTTCATACCCACTCCCCAACTTCCCCAACTCAAAGCCCTGCTAGAGCTGCAGTCCAGGACTTCCCTGGGGCCTGGCTTGCTGGAGGCTGTCCTCGAGGTTTGGCTTGAATGGAGGCCAGGCCTACAGAGGGAGGGCAGGGGGACCCTCCCAGGGGGCTCAGCTAGGGACCCTTCACAGCTCCCAGAAGTGGGAAGGCGGGTGCGCGGGGCGGGGGGGTCCTCCAGGAAGACAATGGCCGCCCACTGGGTGGGCATGGGGACACCCCTGTGGTTCCCAGGGTGTGATTTCAGCGATTCCTCCTCTCTTCCCTGGCGGTAAACCTTTGCCCAAAGCAGTTACCAGAGGAAAGTGTGTTTCTGGTTAAGTCACCCCCTTGTTTCTTTTCTCTTTCAGCCAAGGGGTCCACTTCTTCTACGAGGTAAGTGCCTGGCTGGGCCAGGACTTTGCAGTTGTTATTTGGCCGTCTCACACCCCAGAACCACAGCACGCCACCCGCCCCTTCTCCCCTCTGTGCCTGTCAACGTTCCTTTCTTTCGTGAGCTGCTCGCGCTGGGTCTGTTTTTAGTTATTGTCTCAAATGAGGAGTTGTGGTGCACAGCGGCGCTGGCTTCTTGCCTGCCGTCCCCGGACACTAGGGCCCTTGTCTCATCCCACGTGGATGGCGGAGCCTGCAGAGCCTCTGGGCCTTTTGTTCTAGAGGGTGGACGTCCCACACTGGCCGCCGGGCTCCTCCTCCCCAGATCCGAGTCGTACACGCGCTCTTCCCTTCCTCCCGTGAATACCTGTTGAGCACCTGGCTCGGCCTGGCCCCGGAACGCCAGCGTGGCGGCTGGGCTCCGGTCACGGGCTGCGTGGTGTGACTGCATGGTGTTATGTCACGGGTACGTTAGTTTGCTGATGGCCGTTGGCAGTGGCTTGTTGAGGGCTCCTGGTCCGCGCAGCTCTGTCCTGGGTCCTAGGGCACGGCAGTGAATGAGAGCGAGCTGGGGCCTCCATGGGCTCAGACGTGGCGAGGGGCGCGGGCAATGAGCATAGACGTGAACGATCCAGAATGTTCTATCAGGTGGTGCTGACTCCAACACAGCAAAGGGGATGGAGGTTCATGGTGGGGCTGTGTTGGGCAGAGAAAGGGGCCGCCTCTGAGAGGGGATGTGAACACGGACCTGCAGCCGGGAGAAGCGGCTGGACGAGGCGTGGGGTGGGCCGCAGCGGTGGATGGGGAGAGCGGGCCGATGCGGGCCTCCGTCTCTTAGCGGCAACCTTGCAGTAAAGACTTTTCCAGCTTTCAGGAAGGCTCTGTGTGCTCACCCCCAGCACAGTAGGGGCAGCGCCCTGTGCTCTCCCGTGGGACTGTCCCCACATGGCCCCACCTGGACGTCCAGATGGAGTGTGAGCAACAAAACTGTGAACAGCTTCATGTTGTTTCAGATCAGGTTTTGCCACCAGCGGGGCTGTGCACATCTTCCGGTCTTTCTAGAGCTTTCTGGATTTCAGAATCACAGAGCGGGGCTTAGGATCTGGCGTGGAGGCCAGTGGCTCGGAAGGAGGGGGTTTTACTCAGTGGGGCGCTGAACCTCAAGAGGGATGTGGTCTGTCTGGGTTTGCAGGCATCGCCCTGACCGTGTTGGAAACCTGGCTGTTGGTGGTGAGGTAGAGCAGAGAGGCTGGGGAGGAGGCTCTGCCATCAGCCAAGCAGATGTTGGCGGCTGGGCCCATGGTGGTGGGTGGGCTGGGAGATGGTCAGATTCTGGAAATATTTTGAGGGGAGAGCCAAGATGATTGGGTGTAGAGTCAAGGACAACTCCAAGGTCGGGGGCAGTGGGGTGCTGTGTCCAGGGGCCATAGATGATGAGTGTGGTGATGGAGAAGCTGCTAGGTACTGTGGCTACACGTTGTAGGAGCATCCTGCCTGCCTGGGGCACTGGGAAGCCCGTGACAATACCGCGGTGCCTGCTGCTGTGGCCTCCAGGCAACCTCTGGCCTCAGCCCTGCCCAACCTCCCAGCCTCCTCCACCCCGCCTCCCAGGGAAGACAGCCCCTTCCCCTGGCTTTGCCTGCCACATTCCCACACCTGGTACACTCTTCTCCAAGGGCAAGACTTGTCTCCATTCTCAGCCGAAAGACCTGCAGTGGTTCCCCATGGCCCTCACAATGAAGTCCAGCCGGGCGTGGTGGTGCACGCCTGTAATCCCAGTGCTTGGGAAGCTGAGACAGGAGGATCGCAGGTTCGAGGACAACCTCAGCAAGTACTGAGACTCAGCAACCTAGTGAGACCCTGTCTCAAAATAAAAATAAAAAATAAGGCTGGGGGGGTGGCTCAGTGGTAGAATGCCCCTGGGTTCAATCCCCAGCACCGCACACACACAAATAAAAGAAGCAGAGACACTCGAGGTCCCACGGGCCGGCCCCACTGGCCTGGGCAGTTTCACTCCTGGCCACCACCTTGTGCCCCTCCTGCCACACACGGGGCCCTCACTCTCCTCCCAGCCCTTGGCACTGGCCGCTCTCCTGGGGACAGTCCCCACGTGCACCTCCCAGGGTCTGCACCGCTCCAGGGGGCAGGGCAGCAGCACGCTTTGCAAAACGCACTCCCAGAGTTGTGCGACATGTTAGCTAGAGTGGGCACCCCTCTTTTCACCGGGTCACCTCCTGCTCTTTGTTCTGAGCTCAGCAAGGACATGGCCTCTTCCCGGCTCAGGGGGCTTCCTGTGAGCCCCTGGTGCTCTGGCACTGAGACCCTGGTATATTCAAGGTGTCTGTGCTGTCCCCACTCACAGCCTGCCCCTCTTGAGAGGAGGGACCATGTCCCTCATGTTCACAGCTAAGAGCTCCTGAATTTGACACCATCATCGGGATGGGGTGGGTGCTCTATAGAAGTTTGGCAAATGAACTAATGAATGAATTAATGAATGCCACCCGTCACCCTGCAGCGCTGCCACGCTCTTCCCTCTCTGAATCCCTGAACCCTTCGCTTTGTTTTGTTTTTGTTGTTCTTTTTACTTGTCTTACCCCTCCCCGTTAGACAGGGGGTCCTGGCAGGAAAGAGGGGCGTCAAGAGCGCTAATGACAGCTGCATTCGTGGCTGCCATTTATTGATCACCGACTATGTCCCGCACACCAATCTGTCCCTTTACACGTGTTATCCCACCTGCGATTTTAATTTTTACAAAAGCTCTATGACTTATTACTATTCCTGTGTCACAGAACAGTGGCTCCCAGACTTGAGTGTGTAGCAGAATCCCAGGGGGCTTGTTCAAACACAAGCTGCCCGAGTGCCTGATTCAGAATTTCTCTAACCAACTCTCGGGCGGTGCTGGTCTGTGGCCCCGAGCCGCGCCTTGAGGACCCCGTTCTAGAAGGTCGTCATGACGTGGCCCTGAGCCGCGCCTTGAGGACCCCTGCTCTAGAAGGTCGTCATGACGTGGCCCTGAGCCGCGCCTTGAGGACCCCTGCTCTAGAAAGTCGTCATGACATGGCCCCTGAGCCGCGCGTTGAGGACCCCTGCTCTGGAAGGTCGTCACTGACCCGATCCTGTGGTGGAGGAGTAGAGGCTCAGAGAAGCCGACCTTCCCACGCAGCCTGATTTTGACACTAACACTGGCGCTCGTCATCATGGCTGGGAAGCCTCCTGCCGCCCATTTCTCCTCCCCCAGAGAAGCCAAGCGTTTTCTGCCTGTTTCTTATTTATCCAGCGTGAGTCCATCAAGGGAGCCATGATGTTCCCTTCATCTCTAAACCAAAGCGATCGTGAGCCAGCGCTAATGGCGGGTTCTCAGCTGCGGCTCTGGCTGGCTGGGATCAGACACTTTCTGGAGGACAGCGGCACGGGGACAGCCAGCGGCACGGGGACAGCCCAGCACCTCAGGGAGGGTGCGAGGGGGAGGCCGCCGCTTTGAGCTCAAAGCGCCCTGCAGGTTGCAGGCCGGCGAGGACCGGCTCCTCACTCCCTGGGTTGGGAATATCTAGGCTCTGTCATCTTCCCCGGCTCAGACAGGAGAGAAGCGAGGCTCCACTCCCTTAATTGGGCACTGGGGCTCGTTCGGTCGGCCATTTGTTCTCTTGTCAGACATTCACCGCGTTTATTCTTGGAATATTTAGGGCTTCCCTGGTTCTTTCATTTATTCATCTGGATTAGGCCCGAGCTGGAGGATCACAAGGGGAAACAGAAAAGAGGCTAAGCCTGGGCACTTAGGATCCAGTGAGAGAAATGCTCAGTCATTCATTCAACAAACATTTATGGAGTGCCAACCATGTGCCAGCCCAGGACTAGGTGGTAGGGCTTCAGGGGTGAACAATTCAGGCCTCGTCCCTCCTGGCGTGGAGCTCGCAGTCCCTTGGGGAGGCGGCTTACCAAGCAAGCTGGAAGCTTAATAAACGATGTGATGCAGGGGCCGACGAAATAAAATAAAAGGCAGGTAAGGGATGGAGCAGACGGAGCCCGCGCCAGGTCTCCAAGGTGAGAAGATGGCGGAGGCCGGCGCAGCTGGAGCAGAGCGAGGGAGGGAAAGGCGGAGGAGCAGGCGATCGGCGGGGGGCAGGCCACACAGCGCCTCACCAGTCAGGGTGCAAAAATGGGGTTCACTACGTGGGAAGAGGGGGTGATCTTTCTGTGTAGAAAATAATGTGATGTCATTTATGCAAAGAATGGAGGCAGGGAGGCCAGGGAGGAGGCTGGGATGGTGGAAATGGCGGAGTGGCTGGATTCGATGTATGTATTCTGGAGGTGGCGCCCGCCAGCCTTGAGGTGGGTTAGACTTGGTGGTAAAGGATAAGGACTGGCTGCCACTGTAGCCTGACTCACAATGAGAAGTGGGGGTGCCATTCACTGAGACAGAAAGACCAGAGGAGACACACACACACACACACACACACACACACACACACACAATGGATAATTGGTTAATTGGTTATAGTCTGAAATACTGCTCTGAAAGAGAAGACCTACATGTTCTGAGAATGGAGTTTGGGGGTTCAGTGACAGTTTCTCCTAGGAAAAAAAAACTTGTGGGTTTTTGTTGTGTTTTTTTTTTAACCCGGGGCATTCTGCCTCTGAGCCACACACCCATCCCTTTTTATTGTTTATTTTGAAACAAACAGGGTCTCGCTAGGTTGCTGAGGGTCTCACTAGGTTGCTGAGGGTCTCACTAAGTTACTGAGGACTCTGTAAAATAGGATTTGCGGGAAGAGAAGGCGTGAAGCAGGTGAAGAGGCGGGAGGGCCGCGCAAGGTCCTGGAGCAGTCCCATCAGTATTCATTCCAAGTGTCTTGTTGGGCCCCTGTGGCCACACGACAAGGCAGCCTGGTGGGCAGCAACGTGAGACAGAGATGAAAACATTCAAGGAGATTTCAGGTTGTCACAAAGGGGTGGCCCGGCCAGCACCGCCAGCAAAACCTTCCCAAGGAGGTGACCCCATAGCTAAGTCCGGAAGGTTGCACGGACGAGGTGCTGGGGTCATTCAAGGCTGTTGTTGAGGCGGAGACTGCAAAGCCCCTAGTATCCCTCATCAAGAGGTTGGTGGGTGGAGAGCGAGGGAACCGGGGGGGGGGGGGGGGGGGGGGGGGGGGGGGGGGGGCGGGGGGGGGGGGGGAGTGGCTGCGTGGGGGAGTCAGACCGCGTGTGGCTTCCCAGCAGCGGGAGGAGTTGGACCCACACCAGACAGACAGCGGGGAGCTGTGGAGGGCGGGAAGCCGGAGCGCTGGGGACAGGCATGCCCCTAGTCCGGGAGAGCGGCGTCTGTGGCCATGTGGAGCTTATCATGCCCCAGAACGGCCTGGTGAGCCACGCGCTCATGCCAGCTCCACTGTGCCAGCCCCGTTGCTCATTTCTGACACTGCCCAGGCTGACGTTCCGGTTGCTGCCCGAGAACTGCCAACTCTGCGGCACAGTGGCTGGGTCCACGCGTCACCTTGACTGTGGCCCCTCAGCGAGCCGCGCCAGGGCCTCCAGTGACAGATCCAGCATGAGCAGCTTCGTCGATTAACCAGGACATCTTAGTCGTTGTCTTTTCTTCACTTAACAGCAGTACATAGATATTTATAATACATAACACTTGGAAAATATGAGAAACAAAAACACAAAACGGAAAATACCCCACAAAGACCACTGCCGTTTCCACTTTCCTTCCGGTACCGCCCACACGTTTTTCATCAAGATGACCCCACAGAGATTAACCTTCACATGTGTCCATTTAATGTAATCATTTCTATCTTAAAAAATACCTCCTTATAAAGCCGGGCGTGGTGGCACACGCTTGTAATCCCAGTACTTGGGAGGCTGAGACAGGAGGATGCGGGTTCGCGGCCAGCCTCAGCTACTTAGTGAGGCCCTCCGCAACTTAGTGAGACCCTGTTTCAAAATGAAGAATAAAAAATAGGGCTGGGGGTGTAGCTCAGAGGTAGCATGCCCTTGGGTTCAATCCCTGGTACCACACACACAAAAAAAAACCCTTCTTACAAACCGTTTAAATCTTAATCTGAGCCAGACCTGGAGGCACATGCCTGTAATCCCAGTACTTGGACAGGAGGATCTCAGGTTCAAGGCCAGCCTCAGCAACTTAGTGAGACCTTGTTTCAAAATAAAAAATAAAAAGAACTGGGAATGTAGCTCGGAGGTAAAATGCCCTTAGGTTCAATCCCTGATAACAAATAAATAAATATAACAATAATAATAATACCAATCTTAATCTATAGGTTTATCCTAATTTCCTAAAACAGTCTCAATTGGCAGAGCCCCAAGACATAAGCTTCCATCCCCCACCCTGCCAAGGACACATGCTTTCATGCAGAAAGCTTTTCCTACATTGAATTTCCCCCCAACCCTACAAAACAGTACGATTGTGAGTCAAAAGATGAGGACACTGTCCAGGCTGTTGATTTCATCAGCTGCTTCCTTAAAAGGGCCGTCCTGGCTTCCCTTTCCCACCAGTCAGGTGTAAGGTGCCAGTCAGCTTTACCAGGCCTTCCCCAACCTACCTTCTCTGACTAGTATCATTTTTAAAGGTGTTGCACGCCTATAATCCCAGTACTTGGGAGGCCTAGATAGGAGGATTGCAGGTTTGAGACCAGCCTCAGTGACTCGGCAAGACTCTCAGCAACGTAGCAAGACCCTGTTTCAAAAAAAAAAAAAATTAAAAAGGGCTGGTGGTGTATCTTGGGGGTAGAATGCCCCTGTGTTCAGTCCCTAGTAACACACACACACACACATACACACACATACACACACGTTAAAAAAAAGAGAAAAGCAAAAGGTCCCTGCCAACAGAGGTAAAAAAGAAAGCGACAGCGCCTTGTTTAAAAGTCCTTGTTAGTGAGATCGGCCCCTCTTCCAAACATTTGATAAGCAGTTGTGTTTCTGTTGTGAATCATTCATCCATGTCCTCTACCCATATAGGAAGTGGAATCTAAATGTTATTCTTATCGATTTGCATGAGCACTTGAGATAGCGCGGGTATTTTTATCTGTGCGTCTCTTTCCATTTTAGGTTGCACGAGCCCGAGAAGAACGCCAGAGAAATAACCCAGGTACAGTCCTTGGTGAGCCGCCCTTCCTGGGAAACTCAGGGTGTGATTTCCTTGCAGCCACCAGAGTTGCAGATCCGGTTCTAAATTAAGACTCCGTCCCCAGGGAGGGAGGCGGGAGGCTCAGTACATTCCTCATCTCCCCCATGTCCTCTGCAGACTCCTCTCTGCTCCAGCCAGGAGACTCCAGGGCAGCCCCGTTGGTTCATTGCTACCACTGCACAACTCCAGGGGGCGCCATGCACTGTGTCTTGTGTGAATGGTGCCCTGGAGTTAGGCTGCAGCCTCCCTTAGTGAGGACTGTGCCTTCCTGCTTCTGAGCACCTGCTCAGGCAGTTCCCCCACCGGGAGACCACCCACAGCCCGCTCCTGCACAGCGTGGCTCACTCTCTTGCCTTTGCTGATGGCAGGACCCTGGCTCATGGCTTACCCCCACCAGGGCTCCCGCCCCAGACCTACCGTTTCTCCTTCACATTGCTAAGGAGATTTCTTAGCCAGCATGGTCGGCCTGTTGCTGAGAAACTGAGCCCCGCCTGTCCTGGGCTGACCCTGTTGGGCCCCAGGGCCTAGGGCTCCCCAGCACCTTGTATGAGGCAGCCCTGCTCTGAACCAGGGACAAGCAAGTGCCCGTTGGCCTTGATATTTCCCATGGTGTCGCATCGTCTTAGACGTAATCTGTCAAAGGAGCCAGGCTGGTGAGAGGCCCCGGGGGTATCGGCCGAACACCTCAGCCTGCCCTCCTGACCCAGTGCAGCCCGGGCACAAGCTTGGGTGGTCGTTAGAAAATACAGAATAATTTCCAGTCATGGCAGAGAAACATTCTCCCGGTCATTTGACCTCTGGACTTCCTTCTAGAACTTTCTGGAGAAAGGATGGTGGTAAGGAGAATTGGTCGCTGGGCCCTGTAGAAGTCCACATTCAAAGACTTACTGAGCACCCACCAAGTGCCTGGCCCTGGGCACTGAGGAAGGCAGGCGGCCCCGTTCCTGTGCAGCCGGCGGGCCTCTGCCTTGAGTTCCTGATGCTGGGCGCCAGCCCTTGTCAGGGAGGGACACTGACACTGTCACTGGGTTTCACAGTCCACAGTGAGGGCGCCCTGCAGGGCTCAGGACAGAGGGGCCGTGGCGCAGGAAGGCCTCAGTTTGAGGGCCCAGTCGGCTTCGGTGTTATTCCAGCGAGGTGACTTTGACTGGATTATCGAACCTCCCCAGGTCTCAGTCTTCACCTGTAAAATGGGACCAGTGTCGGGCCTGAGCAGGGTTGTGGTGAGGCCTGTGTGAGGTGCTGTGTGACCGGGCGGTGCAGAGACGCCCTGAGGACAGCGGGGAGTTGCGGTGGCATTGTCCTCCCTGTTCTGCTGCTACAGCACAGGTGCCCAGTGCAGGGGAGCACAGTTTGTAATTCATGGTGGATAATTTCCAGGCCCAGTCAGCAGTGGTAAGATGAGCCCGGGCATTCAGTTTGCTCCGTGGTTAGTGGCAATTGCTAACACTTATGGAAAGGAAGTGCTCGCTGCGGTGTCCCAGGCTCTGTTCTCAGTGTTTACCTGGATGATTTCATTTGATCCTTACAGAAGCCGCAGCAATAGGTACTATGACTGTCCTTATTTTACAGATGGGGGGCTGAAGCCCAGAGATTAAGTGATTTGCTCAGAGTCTCTTAGCTTGAGAAGGCAGAACCAGGATTCAAACCCAGGCCTTCTGACTCCAGCTCCTCTACCATCCCGCACTCGGTGTCCGCACTCTCACAGTCCCTGTTCTCTGTCTCCCAGGCTCCAGCTTCACCCAGAGCACATCCATCCATCCATCCATCCATCCATCCATCCATCATCTATCCATCTATCATCCATCCATCCATCCATCCATCCATCCATCATCCATCCATCCATCCATCCATCTATCCATCCATCCATCCCCCACCCAACCCATTCTTTCATCTTTTTTTTTTGCAGTACTGGGGATTGAACCCAGGGGCATTCTACCTCTGAGCTCCACCCCCAGCCCTATTTTTTATTCTTTATTTTGAAACAGGGTCTCACTAAGTTGCTGAGGGCCTCACTAAGTAGCTGAGGCTGGCCGCGAACCCGGATCCTCCTGTCTCAACCTCCCAAGTACTGGGATTACAAGCGTGCGCCACCACGCCCAGCTTCATCCATCCATTCATCTATCTGTCCATCTATTTATCTATTCATCTATCCATCCATCATTCATCCATCCATCTATCCATTCATCTACCTATCTATTCATGTATCCATCCATCCATCTATGCATCTATCCATTCATCTACCCATCCATCCATCTATCTATCCATCTATTCATCTATCCATCCATCATCCATGCATCTATCCATGCATCCATCCATTCATCTATCCATCTATCCATCCATTCATCTATCTATCCATCTATTCATCTATCCATCCATCCATCCATCCATCCATTGTTCATCCCTTCAACACGAATCTGGCTTCTTCTGTGCTAACCTTTGTGTCTGCGTCCTGACAAATGCCCAGTGAATATTTGTTGAAGAAACACATAAAGGACTGAGCGCCCCCACCCACTGGGCAGTCGAATCTATCCAGGCCCCAAAACAGACACAGTGCTCAGCAGTAGGCGCAGGTGGAGCTGCACGGCTGAGGACGGCGAAGGAGCCCGGGCCAGCGGCGTGAGGGCAGGGACGCATCTCAGGAGGGACCAGTGCTTAGCAGAAATGTGCACGGTAGACTGGGATTTGTTAAAAGGAAAAGGAGGGGTGGAGACCTCAGGCAGAGAGATGCACCTGAGAAAAGGGGGATGACGATTGTGGGTGGCTCCCGCCAAAAGGAGGGAGGCGACACTGAAGCCGGGCTGTGAGGTGACCCACTCGAGTTTCAGAAAGACCTTCAACCATATTTGAAGCTGTTGGAGGAGGGAAGTGGGCCGGAAGGAGTCAGGCTGGAGGCAGGTAACCGTGGCAAGAGAAGAGGGCCCTGGACTAAGGCCAAGCCCGTGGGGGCCGAGAGGAGACAGAAGCATCCAGGCTTGGTACCCAGTTGACGTGAGAGCGGGCCAGGGACTCCAGAATGACCTTGTCTCTGTCTCTTTTAGATCCAGGACACAAATGACATCAATGACATCACCTATGCAGACCTGAACCTGCCCAAGGAGAAGAAGCCTGCCCCCCGGGCCGCCGAGCCCAACAACCACACCGAGTACGCCAGCATTCAGACCGGGCCGCCGCCCAGGCCGGAGGACACCCTCACCTACGCCGACCTGGACATGGTCCACCTCAGCCGGGCCCCCAAGCAGCCGGCCCCCAAGCCTGAGCCGTCCTTCTCAGAGTACGCCAGCGTCCAAGTCCAGAGGAAGTGAACGGGCTGCGCGCGGTTCTCGGGCCTGTCCCCGCAGGCTTTCTTGTCCCACATGGAAGCGGCCATGGTGAGGACAGCTGGCCCAGTTCCCGGATGGCTGAGTGGCTCAGCCCCCAGGACCAGGAGTGAAGGCGGCTCCTTGTCCGCGCACCCCCTTGGCTCTTGGCTCTCCGGCACGTCCAGGCCAGCCATGCCCCGTCCACCTTGCACCACACCTGGAGGCTGGTGCTGCTGGAAGCAGCCGGGGAACTGGCCGGGGCCGCCTGGGCTGCGAGAACTGTCGTGCCTCCGTTCATCATCACGGGTCTGGACGCCCTGGCTGCCTCCTCCATGCACCAGGGCCTGCTCTTCCAGGATGAGGAGAGGATCCCCCCACCAACCGGGGCTTCTGGGAAAATTTTCCCTTTAGATGGGACCACCCCATCCATGGAGAAGCTGGGAAAAAAACTGAGACTCCCATCCTGAAACCTGGTGAGGTTGCTGCCGACAGGCCTGGCCTCCTGCCTCCCTGGGCTGATGTGCCACACACCCTGGGGGAAGAGGGGACCCTCGCCTCTTCCTGGGCCCCTCGGTGACTCCTGGGGGCGCTCCGCACGGCCCCACCTCTCCTTTCTAGCCCCGAGCTTGCTTCCTCCAGCTAGCACTAACTCAGCAGCATCGCGCTGTGGACGCCTGTAAATTATTGAGAAATGTGAACCGTGCAATCTTGAAGCCGAGGTGTTAGAAAACCTGATCTGTGGTGTTTCGTTTTTTTTTTTTTTTTTTTTTTCTTAAAGCAGCAGCGATGTTATCTTGGCTCTTTGTCATGTGTTGAAGTTCATGGTTGGGTCTTGTGAAGTCTGAGGTTGTTGTCCTGGAGGGATTTTCCTGCAGCAGAAACTGAGCTCCTCCCAGGCCCAGAGCCAGGACCGGGAAGGAGGATCCGCATGTTCGGCTGCTCTGTGGAAGAGCTCAGCCGTCTTCCAGGACTGGCTTGACTGTGTTCTCCGCCCAGCCGTGCGCCGGCTCTGCTGCCCGTGGCCCGCTGTGGTGAGTGCGAACCCTGCCCAGTGCTTCCGCTGCAGTCCTGTCGAGATCCAATGCCTCATCCCGCTCTCCTATAACCAGGAAGACACCTCCCGCCACCTCTCACAAGCACTTTAGGGACCTGCAGAGGGGAGGGACACTGAGCCAGGCCCCACCCCCTTCACAATCCCCCATCCCCATTCCAGCTCTCTGAGCTCATCCCTATAGGAGCTATCTTCGCTTTCTCTTCCCAAGTCCCATTGGGATCAAACTGGAATAGATCCTGGTCACAGCTCAGCCGT
Source organism: Glis glis (assembly GCA_004027185.1). Classification (NCBI taxonomy): domain Eukaryota; kingdom Metazoa; phylum Chordata; class Mammalia; order Rodentia; family Gliridae; genus Glis; species Glis glis. The sequence continues at coordinate 1,970 of PVJS01001367.1, read as the reverse complement.
GAGCCAGGGTGGGTCTACCCTCTGTCACTCTGTCCCGAGAACTTGGGCAGAGGCTGTGACCTGGTTTCCCTCCGGTCCCACCCTTCCAGTTGGGTTCGAGAACCTGCTGGGTCCAGGCAAGCTTAGGAGGCAGCTCCCGCTATTTGGTCTTCATGTATCCTGTAAAATTGGGAAACTAATGTCCACCCACCCTGGGCTGTGGGGTGCCCAAGGGATTCCTGGCTCAGGCTGTCTGAGCAAGAGGTTGAGCTTTCCTGCCCGTTGCAGGTGGTACAGGGTGGGGGTCCTCAGGAGCTCAGCACAGGCCCAGCTGCCTGGGGTCGGAGCCGTGCAGTTTTACAAGGTGGCATCCAGAATGTGCTGAGCTGGGGGCCATGTGGCAGCACTGGCTGACAAGTCCGAGCTCCTCTGTGACATCTGGGAGCCACAGTGGCCTGGCCACCTGCTCAGGCTACTTCCCAATCCCAAAGGGTTGGCTTGTAAACCTTCCTCTCCCTGTCTTCTGCCCAGAGAGCACTTGTGTGTGTGTGTGTATGTGTGTGTGCGTGTGTGTGTGCGTGTGTGTGTACATGCGCACACAAGCACATATCCACATAACGGATTTTTAAAAGAATGTTTTCTTGGTGCCATTTTCATTTAATTTTAATTTTTTTGGAGGGGGAAATGAGGGAAGGAGGCCGGGGACGGCGGGTAGCTTTAGCTGCAGCCAGGCAGCCGGGAGAGGCCCGTTCGTTTGTTGTGTATGGAACCCCAGGAACAGGAAGAGGTTGAAGTAAACTGGCGGGAGGAGCATGGATCCAGGGGTTTCTTTGCAGACTGTTTGGAAGGAAACAGGCCCCATTTTGTATATAGTTGCAACTTAAACTTTTTGGCTTGCAAAATATTTTTGTAATAAAGATTTCTGGGTAACAATGACACCTTTCAGTGTTGCGCGTCCTTGTCTTCGGATTGGTTCCCAGGGCCTGGGGAGGCTGTTGTCTGTGTGCCTGTGCCTGGGGGCTGGGAGAGGATGGAACACGGCCTGGGGCTTGGAGACAATCCACAGGGTTTGGCTCCCTAGCTACGTGTTACAGACATAAAGCTCTGCTCTCCCCTGGCTCAGAGGAAGTCAGTGTAAGGGTGTGACAAAAATCCAGACAAAGCCAGGTGCGGTGGCACATGTCTGCAATCCCAGTACTTGGGAAGCTGAGACAGGAGGATCACAGGTTTGAGGCCAGGCTCAGCAATTTAGTGAGTCCCTGTTTCAAAATAAAAAAGTAAAGAAGGGCTGGGGGTGTGACTCAGGTAGAATGCCCCTGGGTTCAATCCTTAATACCAAAACTACAATATCCAGACGGTCCCCCAGTCGAGTCCTGGCTTTGCTGGCCTGTGGCTGTAGAATTTGGACAACTCACCGCCCTGAGATTCGGGCCCTCATCTGCACCATGGGGACAACTCTGCCCCGCCAGGGCTCCTGTGGGGATCAAGGGAGGTGGCAGCACGGAGCCCCTGCTTGGCACGTGGTGGCTCTCACCCAGTGTGGGGCCTTTCCTTCCGGCCTTCGCCCTCACAGCGGGGACAGTGGCCCTTCACCACCCAGGGACCTTGGGCAGGCACCTCCCCTCCCCATTGTCACTCTCCTTCTCTGCCAAATGAGGAAGTCCAATAGCAAGTGTTGGTGTACAGTAGGTGCTTAATAAATGTTAGTTTTTTTACCCTCCCTCCATTAGAATATTGATAATAGTAATGATAATTATGTCATCATGCTAATGTATTAATATCATATTAATAATATTTAGAGCCGGGTATGGTGGCACACGCTTGTAATCCCAGTACTTTGGGAGGCGGAGACCGGAGGATCCGGGTTCGTGGCCAGCCTCAGCTCTCTCTCTCTCTCTCTCTCTCCCTGTCTCTCTCTCTCTACCTAGTGAGGCCCTCCACAACTTCGTGAGACCCAGTTTCAAAATAAAGTATAAAAAATAGGGCTGGGG